>CM033632.1:33650807-33737551 GCA_019453435.1 Rhinogobius similis
TTTTCTGTGAGATAAAGAATAGGGAACATTGTTTTAGAAGAACCTTAGCCAAAGGAAATGAATAGGTTGAGAAATTGCCCTGGTTGAGATACTCACCTCATGTTTGGCATACGCCTTTTTAGCCGACATTGATTTGAGGGGTTGTTGGGGATCCAAGGATGGTCCCTTTTCCAGGGAGGCATTATCATCCTGAGGTTGGCCTCTCAGGACATTAATGGTGTCACATACAGTTATTGTATATTCAATTTAACCAGTAAAATTGTTTTTATATATTTATAAATAACAGTTTAAAACTTATGTTTCTGTGAGGAACTAGGAAATTCCTGCTAAATGCAGTTATTTTTTTACAGCAGGTAAAACTCAATGCAGGTGGCTGAAAGGAGAGACACACTACAAAATTACAAATTTATTATTATCCTACCACATAAAAGGACACACACTTGTTTATTTATTCTAATTCTACTCTAAAACTCCAATCATAAAGGAGGAAAGGGCATTTAAAACCCAATTATGTTCGAAATAAAATACCCCGGACTGACCGGCCGCGGGCGCATGCGGTGCTGGGAAGAAGTAGAATAGTGAGTAAGTGAGACGTCCTAACACCAACCCCACACCAGGCGGGCGACCACACGCCAACCTGGTCCTATGGCAACAAGAGAGCACAGACGTTAAAATGAACAAAGTCCAGCTATTTACAATGAACCCTAACTTTGACCCAAATAAAAACAGCAGTTTGCCTGTGAATTGTATAAAAGAAACAAGCACATTAGTTGGATCCTGTTTATCACATGGCAATATTGCCACATTAATAATGCTAACCTAATGGTGATCCAAATGGCCCTAAGCCCGACGCCGAGGTCAAGTGGCCACAGCTACACCACGTCTACAAAAGGAAACAAAATGGAGGCGTAAGAATACTGAAACACACAAAACAACAAGACTACACCTACCAATGTCGGCCAGGAGGCACAAACTATTGGCACGAGGCAGGGGCCTGTCCAAAGCGCACCAACTTCCTACTTAAATAAACTTTTTGGAACAATTGGAATGAGGAAGTGGTGCGCGCCAGGACCGTGTGTCTGATGCCTTTTTCCATTACACCTATTTGTCTGATTTGTCGGGTAACATGGTAAATGTATCGTAATGTATCGTATCAACAATAACTGGATTATGTTGGTTATATTAATCCTGAGCCTATCCCAGGTGGTTTTGTTGGCCACAAAGACAGTTTTTACTGCCATATTTTTTATGTAATGTTTGTTTTTTGGTAATTTGTGTTATGAACATTGTTGTAATTTGTGTTATGAACACTGGAAGATGAACCCAAAATGGCCGCCCTGTTTATCCCTATGGAGTGAGCTCATTGGTGCATGACCCCAAAAAACTTTTCTTACTTCCGCATTTACTTCCTGATACGGAGGCGGCCATCTTTGCTTTAGGGCGCCACGTGACGACAATCCCCCATGATGCTTTGAGCGACGTGAACGACCAGCAGCTGCAAGTTTTTGTGTTAACGTTAGCTTGTGTGATTGTAGTTGTATTCTTCATGTTAGACACACGTGAAAGCGTCTGAAATGAAATAAAATACAACTTACAGGTATCGCTAGTCGAGCCTTTTCCACGAGCTTCTGTTTGTATCGTCCGACGCTCGTTCACGTGACTCGCACATGTTTGCGGTGACGTCACTTCATATAAAAACGGTAATTTCTGTGATTTTAGAAATGGTAGAAAAGAACATTTCCTTCTATTTTATTTAAATACCGATAATAATTCAGTACTGTCTGCAATTATAATGTGTAATTTTAGAAAAAGGCTGGTTCCAAGAGGCTGCAGTACCTCGCACGGCCACTAATCAATCTGGGACCACAGACAGAGGGGGCGTGCCTTATCCAGTTCATTTAATACATCCATGATGGCGTGTTGACAAGAGGTTGATTAAAATAATAGAGGAAGTAAATTAGTTTGCTATTTGGGGCATCATTCTACCTCTAAGTATGGGTCAGCCAGCGAGGTATGCGAGGCATTTGTCATTTATATGTCTTTGTTTTACACTTTTACATATGCTAATTCTACTTTACTTGTTTTAGTTCGACGGTGGAATAAGGTGGCATACTGTGGCAAATGTTTCAATAAAGTTTACTTTGAGCCATCAGTAAAAGAACTCTATTGACTATGAGGAGGTGGCGCGATAACAGTATTCAACAGTGAGCGCTGGAATAGAATCATCAACCTGTGGACCAGGGAATCTGACAGCTCTACCACAATGTTTAAGTGGGATTCAGTCTGCCAACTCTCAGATCAGAGGACAAACACAGCCATGTTTAAAGGACAATTATCCGTTTTCCTGCCTTATTACAGTTTTTACATGTGCTTTTTAAGTCTCAGTGGGAATATGAAGAGTAAAATAAAAAAAATACACAAACAGAAATGAGAGTGATCATTGGAGGTCCCTGTCAGTCAGGTCCTGTGCTGCAGGGTCAAACTCTTCAGAGCCCTAGAGCCTCATTTAAAAAGCCTGCATACGCTCAAAACAGGGCCTGAAATGTGCCCATGCAGCTGTCTGCGCCAAAGTTGGTCTTTACAGTATAAAAACAAATAGAACAAGAGTCCTACATGCACGCAAACCTCCGCGTGCTCATTTCAGGTGCACAAAGTGAAAAGATCCTTTGTGTCACGCTCTTTATATGCGCTCCAAAACATGGTGACGGTTTCAAAGAAGCACTTATTCTTAAATGTTTAACGGACAGTAGAAGACAATGTATGAAAAGTTTGACTTTTAAGTCATGCTTGTGTCGCAGTGTCTCTCCCTGAGCCTTTTCCTGTTGGTCTCCCACTCATTATCAGCTCATGTTTAGGTCAATCTAATTCATAACTCACTTTGCACTGACCTTTTCCAGTGAAATGGAGAAGTGAAGGGGCAGGGCATGAGACGAGCTCGTGTGCACAGATATTGTTCTGTTACGGGAAATTTGTGTTTTGTCTGTACATACTCAAGTAGGACCTTATATGAATTAGGCCCCAGGACGACTGTGTGGAGCTGCAGTGATAATTGAATACACTGAATGGATCTTCAAACGGACAGTCCCAGTACACACACTCAGACCAAAAAGACGCCCTCAGGTAAGACACCACAGAAGAGTTTACTATTTTCATTTCCAAATGTTCTTTTACTATAATGATTTTGTGTTTGAAGGCATATGGATTCCAGCGGTGTTTATAAGCATTGGTCTTATTTGCATTGTACTCGCACTTCTTATAGTTCTTCATTGTGAGTTTTTACATAATTATAAGCATTAGCATCACAAGTATTTTAAATAATAATAATACTTTTACAGACAAACCACCTTCAGACTTTGGCCCAAGATGTGACAATGTAACTGCAGAGAGGGATGAGCTTCAAAGGGGTACGTCTCATACTTTTATATTTATTAATAATATCAGTCTTAAAAAGAAAGAAAATAATGCTGTTTTTAGGCCTGCAACTGCAGCAGCCATGAAACCAAACACACACACACTTCTCAAATTGTCATCGTCATTATTTATTCATCATTCATCTTGTGCTTTTACCTATTGTACCACAGGTCAATCTTGTAATTATTGTGACAAGCTTTGCTGTTTTGTGCATGTTGTTGTTTCTCTACATAACAGAGCTTTTTATTACAGTTCTTCAAAAAACGCAACAAGACCTGACCAAAGAAAAAGAGGACTTGATGAGAAATCATAGTTGTAAGTGAATTAATAAAATAAAGTTATAAATTTCATCATAAAACATATCATAACATTTTCAGTGACACATAGTTCTTCAAATCTCTAAGCAAAATCAGAGAAGAACAGAAACTATATGCACAGGCATGAATTTGACGATTCAATTCTTTTATATTTAATAATATCAGCCTGAAACTAAAGAAAATAATGCTGTTTTTAGGTCTGCCACGATACACTTTTTTGACAGGCCATATATTCCCTCTGAAAATATCTCTAAAATATCTTGAGCATGGAGTTTTGTTCTGCTAACGCAATAGTTCTAGGCAATAATCTCTACTGATCTAAAAAAAATATCAACTTTATATCAACTTTAGTGGCAGCTAAAAGAACTTTCTCAAGCCCATGTCTATAAAGGGTCTCTTTTATCTTATAATGTAAAAAGTGTAAATAGTTTTTCACAGTTTTTCACAATATAGTCTACTTAGAATTATAATTGAAATAGAATAATAATGTTTTTATATTTATATTTTATTGTTTATATATTGTTTATATATTTGTATTTCTTTATTGTATTGCTTTTTCAAAAGTTGAGGTAGAATATAAAGACATTGTGCTGTGAAGGAGAATTATGCTTTTGCTCTAAACATCACACACTTATGGAAGCCCATTTCCGCCAGTGAATATAAAATAAAAGCCCCACAGGAAGTCATAATTTCGAGTTTAAAAGTCATAATTTCGATGTCGCTGGCAGAGAAGTACTTTAGAGATGGCTTTACCACCAATGAAATACTGCACCCTTGAACTTTTAATCAAGAGGGCGACATAAGAATAAAAATGAGGTGGCAGTGTTTATTGAGCAAGAGCTTGAGACATCTGGTAAGTACCACAGCTATCGATGGATGCACCAAAAATTATGACTTAAACTCCAAATTATGACTTTAAAACACTGACGTTTAATCTCAAAATTCTGACGTTTAAACTCAAAATTAAGACTTTTAAACTCAAAATTATGACTTTTAAACTTGAAATTATGTCTTTTATTTTGTATTCATTGGCAGAAATGGGCTTCCATACCGACTGGACTGTGACTGTGGCTGCGATGTGATTGGTTGATTCATGATAGTTGGGCTCGGGTTTGTACAGGACAGTTTTTGGGCCTCGCCGTTGTCTCTTCTGCAGTGAACTGTAACTGCAGCAGCCATGAAACCAAACATGCACACACGTTTATCAAGTCTTAAATTGTCATCATTATTTATTCATCATTCATTTCGTGCTTTTACCTGGTAGGTTAATCTAGTAATTATCATGTCAAGCTTTGCTGTTTTGTGCATGTTGTTGTTTCTCTACATAACAGAGCTTTTTATTACAGTTCTTCAAAAAACGCAACAAGACCTGACCAAAGAAAAAGAGGACTTGATGAGAAATCATAGCTGTAAGTAAATTATTTTTTAAAAAGTTATACATTTCATCTTAAAAATGTTGTGGAAATTTTCTGGTCTTCAAACTTGTGAGCAAAATCTGTCTGAGAAGAGCAGAAACTATTTGGGCAAGCAGTTAATAGTAATTATCATGAAAGCTTTGCGGTTTTGTGCATGTCGTTGTTTCTTTACATAACACAGCTTTTTTATTACAGTTCTTCAAAAAACTCACCAAGACCTGGCCAAAGAAAAAGACGACTTGATGAGAAATTATAGTTGTAAGTGAAATAGTTTAAAATAAAGTTATACATTTCATCATAAAACATATCGCAGTATTTTCAGTGACACATAGTTCTTCAAACTCTAAACAAAATCAGTTTGAGAAGAACAGAAACTATACACACAGGCATGAATTTGACAATTCAATTCTTTGAATGTGTGTGTGATTGTACTTCCTCATTTCAATGAAAAGGACGGGGGGGGGCCTGCAGGGGGAGCTCTGTCACTGAAGTGACTTTGTTCTACTTAAATGCTGAAATTCATGCTTTTAAACCTTAAATCCATCTTTGCTGTTTAATGTTCTACTGTATTAAACTGCTATCTTTGGGTCCATTTGACTCCATTTAGATTTTATGTTTTATTTTTTATTTCATCGCTATGAAACTTTCATGGGTGGTCCACAGCATCACCCAATATACAATCATGCACTTAAAAAAAAAAAAAAAAGGTATTTTTTCCTGATATGAAACTGTATATTGCTCTTTGACCAAATTCAGAGAGCACAAGGGTTAATATGACGTATTATCTGTGTTTGTTTCTTGAATTAAAAAAATAGGACTGTTTTTGTTGTGTTAATTTCTGAAATTAGTGGGTATGGATGTAATGTGTGGAAGTTTGTAAAGATTTACGTCCTTTGTTTTATAGATAGATAAACGAATAAATAAAAGAGAGGAAAAAAAGGTTTTGTGGGGGAAAGTACGTACTGGGCAAACCCTCTGATGCCATCAATAACAGCTCTGATCTTTTTCAGCTCTTGAGACCAGAAACCGTCAAATCACAGAAGAAAGAGACAAACTGAAGCGGACACTACAGGACATAAGTGAGTAGACGTCTGCTGTAGTGTGAAATATTGTATCTTTAAAGGAGGGTGAAACTGGAGACATATTTGTTTGGTTTGAGTTTGGTGAATATGTCTCTAAAGAAATGTAAAAGAAAACATTTATATTTTCAGATAATTACGCGACTGAAGGCTGGGTGTATTTCCAAGGTAGTGTGTACCTGGGCTGCAGCACAGATCAGAGCTGGAACGAGAGCAGGCAGTACTGTCAGCAGAGAGGAGCAGACCTCGCCATCATCAGCAGTGAACAGGAGCAGGTGTGAGCCAATGCACCCAAATAAAACAACTACTGTCAAATTAGGACTATTGAGTGCACCTGAGTATAAGCTCCACCAGCCATATTTACAAAGAAAAACACCTCTGTGCATAGACAGGGCGCACCTGTCTATAAGCGGCAGGTGTCCACGTTTAACAGGAGACATTTACCCAGAAGGATGGAACAGGCAGAGTTTTAATTGAACACGTGCCTTTTTCCAAACAGCTCCTGTAACACAGGAGTGCACTGAGTCGCTCTTCACTGTCGCCTCCGACGTCTCACCATCGATTCATTGATGACAAACTCACGTGCAGCAGCTCTGTTTCCTTTGGCTCCACATCGATTGATTTTAACTTAAAAGCTGCGTCGTATGCATTTCTTTGTGTGTTTCTGTGATGATGGTGTGCACATGATTCAAACTGACTGTTCAAAACACAGTCAAACTAATGTATTCCTTTGCCCTCTCTCTCTTTCTCTCTTTCACTGGTCTGTCTAACTCTTGCGCTTCCTGCTAGAGCGCCCCTAGAGGCCGTTCTCGTAAAAACACATAAATTAGCCGCATCGCTGTATTCACCTTATTCCGGAAGTTGCCGTATGCGCCGCAGTCTTGTCTCCGTTGTATTAGTTTACATGGAGCAGACGAGCTCAACAGAAAAGAAGTTCTACACGGAATAAAAAGCAGTTTTCAGACTGACCAGGAAATCGTTGCGTTGTGACTTGTTGTTGCTCGTGTTCATTAAACATTTTACACAAATCAACCTACTTTATGTAACATTTTAGCGGCCAGACTTTTTCCTCGTCCGTCTTTAGCTTTAACGGAGTTCTCGTCTAACGGAAGTGCGTTTACAACAAAAGTGCGTATCTGTGGCAAAAAACTGCAAAAGTGGGCGGGGCAGAATAAGGTGAATAAGCCGCAGGGTTGAAATCATGAGAAAAAAGTAACAGCTTATAGTCCAAATTTGATGGTATATCTAATGTTTAACCACTGCTTTTGTTTCACAGGACTTTGCACGGTTGGCATTTCCGGGCCGCAGATGGATTGGACTGAACGACCTGGAGCAGGAGGGGGTTTGGAAATGGGTGAACGGCTCACTGGTGACCACAAGGTTCATACTAGGACTGCAGCTATCTATCTCACTCTACAAGATTAAAAGAAAAGATAGAAAGCTACAACATTGCATTACATTACATTGAAATCAGAACAGTTCTAGAAGCTCTGAATTATTTAGCTTTTTACGTCATATCTTTCAGTGTTGGTTTACCTTCTGTTACACTTTGAGCTCTGTGCTCTGCAGCTCTTGTGATGATTCTTCACTGAGGTTGATTCATGTTGCAGCGTTAGCTCTGTGTGCCGTTCCCTTTAGCCTTCATGTCTTTAGCTCTTGTCAGTGACCTTCTGTTTGATCATTGTGGTCCTTGTGCTCTCGTACACAACAAAACACTTGAGTTTTGTGCTGTAGCTGCTGGCAGGCACCGCCTGAATGGTTTCAGCCCTAATTCACACAGGGCTAAACTCATACAGAGCACTTGTAGATGCTAGACCAACACCAGCTCCATCTATCACTGTAGATCTAAATTTCAATGTAACTATAGTGTAACTAGAGTGTATGAGGGGCCCTTACTTGTTGTTTGGTCATGTAGCTTACTTTTTTTTATGTTTTATTTAATCCTTATTTAACAAGGAAAGTCCCACTGAGATTAATAATCTCTTTTTCAAGGGAGTCCTGGCCAAGACAGCAGCACAAATTTACATTCTCATAAATTTAGACAGTTTAAACACTCACATAAAACAAATTACCTAAAAACAATTACAAATGATTGCTCTCATTTCAATCCGGGGGTGCACGGTGGCAGAGCGGCTAGAGCTTCTGCCTCTCAATAAGGAAATCGTGGGTTCGTATCCCAGACCACCCCAACATCGTGGTTTCGAATTCTGAACCACCCCAACATCACACGATCTCTCTGGGTGGAGTCTGCATGTTCTCCTCGTGTTACCGTGGGTTCTCTCTGGGTTCTCCGGCTTCCTCCCACCGTCCAAAGACATGACTGTGTAGGTTAATTGAGAACTCTAAATTGTCCCTAGTGAATGAATGTGAGAGTGAATGGTTGTCTGTCCTTGTCCATGTCTCTATGTGTTAGCCCTGCGACGAGTTGACCACTGTCCAGGGTGTACCCCGCCTAAGGCCCAAAGTCACTGGGATAGGCTCCAGTCACCCGCGACCCCTAACGGGAATAAGCGGTAGAAAATGAAAAAAAAAAAAAAATGAATGAATGCTCTCATTTCCAGTTTTACATTTACACATTACATTTTACCCTAAACATGTGAGAGATTCAACATGAAATACAATGTCTAGACTTTAACTGTACTTAGTTGGGCTTTTGAATAGTTGATTCAGGCTATATTTGTTAAATAATATAATTGTGTACTTAAATAATAAATACACTGTAAATACAGTGTAAATACAGTCCCAATCAAAAGTTTAAGACCAGTTGAGTAAATGGCAAAAGTCATATTTTGCAAAGTTCCAAGTAGAGCTTCAATAAGCACCAAGCACCAAAAAAGGGTTGACTAAACATTTTATTGAAAACAACAATTAAATTGAAATAGGCCGTTCTGCACCTGATCAAAACAGAAATAAAGTCCCAAACATGAACTCAGTAATGAGTAGTGCACCATTATTGTTGATCATTTCAAAAATTGCTTGTGACGCTTGATCCAAGTGTTTCCAGGAGGTGAGAGGAACATTTGTCCAAGTGATGAAGACGGCCTGATGAAGGACATCTACTGTCTGAACTGTGCTCCATTTGTGTAAAGCTCCCTTGCCGTCTGTCCCCAAAGGGTCTCAGTTGGATTTAAATCAGGGGAACACACAGGTGTGGTTCCACAGACGAGGCCCTCAGTCATGAGGGATGCTCTCTGCATCATCTGCACAGAGCCAGGGGCCCCTGCACCTGGAGCTCCATTGTTCCACTGAAGGAAAAAGACCCCAGATCATTATAGCGCCCCCTCCCTGTGGTGTGTAGAAAACATCTCAGGTGGATCTTTTGTTGTGCCAGTAACGTGTAAACCATCAGGACCATCAAGGTTACATTTTATCTCATCAGAGAATAAAACTTCTTCCACCTTTCAATGTCCCATGTTTGTCTCCTGTAAAGGTTCTCAGGTTCAGAGCATTTTTTTGGCTCTTCCACTTGACCTTTTTGTTCCATGACCCTCAGGATCTTTTAGGAAATTCCAAATGACTGTCTCACTGTGTCCCACCTCAACAGCGATGGAGAGAGGCCCTGCTTATGGATACATGTGGCCCAGCGGCCCATAGTAAAGCCGACTCACTCTTTCTGCCTCTCTCTCCTCTCTGTAGCTTGCTCGCTCACTACAAACAGCGGCCCAGAGCCTTGCTCTGATTGGCCCATCCAGCTGTCTGTTAAGCAAACTATGGTCTATATTGATTGGATACAGGTCTCCAAGTCCCACCTTGTAGGCCTTTTCATTGGTTGGTTTTGTCCTGCTGTGGTGATTGGTTGTGTGTGCAGTGGGTGGGAGTGTTGTTGTTTTGGGTGCTCTGTGCTACACGTGTGTCAGACTGAGCAGAATGAGATGACAAGAGATGTTTTCAGAAAAGCCACAATATGGCCTTAAAACAGACAATGAACATAAATGCATAGCAGACAGAGCTGACCTTACTCAAAATGTACCACTTTGCTGCAAAACGTAAATCTCTTTCTCAAGTGTTAACAGGTTAAAGCAGTAGCCTGATAGAAAATAAAGTCACGTTAAACCTGCTGCTGATGTTTTGTCGCAGGACAGACCCTATGAGCAGAGGTTCATCTGGGCTGAGCTAAAGCCAAAACAGCTCCTGAGGACAAACATGGCTCTGTTCAGTCTGTGTAGAAATGTGTCTCCTAAATAGGGTTACCAGATGTCCTGCTTTGTGCGAGACTGCACAGCATTTTCAACTCAAACCCTGCACTGACAAAAGGGAGCTGTCCCACATTTGGTCAGTTTTCATCTGGTCACCCTACTCCTAAAGGTAAGACTTTTATTGTCCCTAAAGGAGACAAGCACATTACTATAACACCTATGCTACACATGCTTTGAACCAAGAACCCAAACTATTACATTAGGCTTGAATAATTAAAGGTCCCATAACATGCAAAATCGACTTTTCAGAGGTTTTAACCTTCCTACAGTGCTATTTGGGCCTCGTATGTTGTGCCCAAAGTGGTTTTTTGATTGATTCCCGCATGCTTTCGCTAGAGAACTGTCTTTTCCGTCCCCCTCGGCTGAGCAGCAGACGGGGCTCCTCCTAAGGATGACGCGCTTCACAAGGATGACGGTGTTTAAGCCACGCCGGGAAGCCGCAGCCGCAGAATAAAAACAGCTAATGCTAATGCTACACAGTAATTACACGATGGATACGACAGATCGAAGAGTTAGCTTGTTATTTACCAAACGGCAACGTCCGTCGTCGAGGTACTGGAGCACGTCAAACTCCAGGTCAGATCCAGGACGTAGGACTCAGCACGACGCACCGTCAGGACGGATCAAATGTTTATTCCTGTGTTTGTGTATCTCTGTTTACCGGAGCACACGGCGCATGCGCACTATCTCCGCTCTAGGCTTCGGCACGGGTTGGGCGGAGGAGGCGCGCGGGTTGGGCGGGGGAGGCAGCCTGCTCTCTGTTCGGGGGGGTCGGATCTCAGAGTGAGCCGTTTGCTTTTGCAAGGAGGGGGGCCAGTCCAAGAAATGGGTGTTTTTTGGAAACTGTTATGTTATGGATATTACACAACGCAAAATTTTATCAACAAAGCCCTTAGAATAGACTGTGTAAAGGGCAAAATAGCAGAATATGGGACCTTTAAGTTGCAGAGGAACTGTACTGCTGGCTGTGCTTCTGTGTGAGCCCGCAGTACAGAGTGTAGACCTAAAATACTAGGATTGTTTCCTGCTGTGTATCTGACTGCATGTCTGTCCAAACGCAGTTCTGTGTGATTGGAGGTTAATTCAGCCTGGATTTGCTCACCTTTTGAACATTTCTGTGGATGAGGGTATGTAAATTGTGTATTCATTGGCATCAAATACCTTCTAAAATGCTATATATTTTATTGATTTTCTCCTTGGGGGAGGGCCCCCCAAACCCCCTTGATTGGCCTTGTATGAGGTTAACATAGATGCTTGTTTTGAAACCTGGTACATTACTGTTGTTCCAAAAACTTTTGCTGCTGTGGTGCGCTTAAACATATATGCTTTACATACAAAGTACTTTTAATGAATAGAAACATAATAAATCATGTATATATTTTAACATTTTATTTAGCTTGAGGGCTGGTCTATCAAAAATGTTCCCGGTCTGAAAGTCTTGGATTTGGGCTGTTAAAGGCACGTGGTCCTAAACTTCATCAGCTGCAGAACGGCCTATTTCAGTTTAATTGTTGTTTTCAATAAAATGTTTACTCGGATGTTTGTTTGTTTTTTTCTTGTTGCATAGTGAAACTCTACTTGGAACCTTGTTAAGATCCCACCATGTAAATGTGGCTTTTACCATTTATTCAGCTGGTCTTAAACTTTTGATTGGGACTGTAATTGTATAAATAATGACGTTTCAATCGTGATTAATCACCGTTCCAAAAGTGTGATTAATCAGATTAATGTTCTATGTCATTTGACAGCACTAGTTATAACACAGATCTGATGGCCTCACAGATATAAAGTAATGTATGCTTTCAGTACAGACATTATTTTATGTTCTAAAACAGTGGTTCTTAAACTTTTTGTCTGGGGACCCCACAAAAAAATCTTGTGAGGTCTGGCGACCCCACATTACTCCCACACCGATTTTGGGCAGACCTATAGTTATTGACACTCCCTCAAAAGGTTTTTGTCATTCCGTCAAACTAAATCAACTAAAAACCAACTGGCAATGTAAGAACTACAAGAATTTATTTCACAAGAAGTGGAACAAAGCGAACAAAGTAAACAAATAAACACTGAATAATTATGACATTAAATAATACACTAAATAATGTTGTATTTATGTCTATAAAATACAGGGGTCACTGGGTCAAATGCCCTACCTCACTGTGCAATAATTTGTTGACGGTCCCTAAAGAAAAATTTATACAACCACAGTAAAACTAACTTTCACTTGCACTTCACTGATGGCCTTATATTTGACAGATTTCAATGTCAACTATACACTTACAATGTATATAAACTAAAACACTTAAAATTGTACATAAAATAATATGCTTAGAAATGTACATAAAACTGGAGTTGCAGGTCAGGCTGCGCAGGTTATAGAGAAAATTAGTATTGGACACATCTCAGTCCTTGTCTGGGACAAGTTAGTTAGCACAAGGTAGTTAGGACGAGTTAGTTAGGATGAGTTAGAGATTGAGCTCTTCTTGTCAAGGCAGTGAGCCAGAGCCCTCTGTGATTTTGTGAAGAGAGAGAGAGTAAAAGGTGTGGACCGACAGGAGCCATGAGGCCCAGCCTCAGGTGGGACTTTTCTCCATCATCTGAGTGAAACTGTCTGGAGGATGTGGACAAGGAGCACACGCAAAAGGCGCTGTGAGGAGCGGAAGACTTGAAGCGGGTTTGAATGACGAACCGCGCCGTTCACGGAGTGCACGAGCCCCGCTCTGACCTCACGAGCCCCGCTCATGGACCTCACGAGTCCATTTCGCGGAGCTCACGAGCCCCGCTCACGGACCGCACGAGCCCCGCTCACGGACCGCACGAGCCCCGCTTTGACCGCACGAGTCCCGTTCACGGAGCGCATGAGCCCCGCTTAGATGAATAGCACCATAGCTTCATCACGTCCGTTAACACGATAAACACATGTGACAGTCCAGTGAAAACATCACTAAACAGGAAGGCGGACAAAGCATGGTAGGAAAACAAGCGCTGGCTGCGGTGCACCGCGCTCTTTTGCCGCGGAGCGCGTTACGCAAGTGATGACACACGTGCGCGTCTCTGCCCCCTGGCCCGAGCCCGACACGGCCCGGCCCAGCCCTCCAACGGAAAATGGAACGGAAACGGAAAATGTGGGGACCCACTGAACATGACTCGTAATGTTCACGAGTCTTAAATCACAAGTCCGAGTCAAGTCTCAAGTCTTTAGGTACGAGTGCGAGTCGAGTCGCGAGTCTCTGAAAACAGGGACTTAAGTCCGACTCGAGTCCGAGTCCGAGTCTCAAGTCCCCATCTCTGGTAACAAATTTATAGTATGAAATATTTTTGGCTGCGTTTTTGTAAAAAAACATACATTACATTTAGACATATTTAATTCAAATATCAAACGTTACATTGTTTCTATTGGAGGAGCAGCAGTAGAGTTTCGATCGGGCCCAAAAATTCAAGCCCGACCCGGCCGAGCCGCGCATACTGTCCGAACCCGAGTCATTTTCCGAACGATTCGACCCAAACCCGACCCCGACCCGGGTCCGCGCACGTGTAGAACCGGAGTTACGTAAACTGAGTTCCGTGCAGAGGTTTATAGGCAGAATAAGCGCCTGACAGGGCTTCAAGTGTTTAGTGTTCTACCTGCACCAACGGGACGTCTCCTGTCCCAGACGGGCCTGTTCCTCCGCTGACGCCGGCCCACATGATCTCTCTCCCTCGCTCCTTTCTTCAGCTTTTTGGGAAGGCATCTGTGGCTCTCTCCTCTTTTTCTCTCTCCTCCACTCCGTGTAGAGCCGCGCTCTTTCAGTAAAGTGTCTTGACCCCTTTATTCGAGGATGAGGAGGAAAAGAACACAGCACTGGCTGCACACCGCGCTCTTTCGCCGTGGAGCGCATGTTACGCACGTGCGCGCCTCTGCCCCCGGCCGATCCCGACTCAGCCCGACAGCAGAGCGGACGGGTCGGTTTCGGGCCGGCTCCGGCTCGGGACAAGAATTTAAGCTCTAAGCGGCACACACAGCGCCTAGGAATGCGAAAACAGCAGCTCTGAATTTGTATATATATTTTTTTTTCATAGTTTCACCTCACAAAATAGCACGTTAATTCCCGACTGGAAAAATAATTTGGCGACCCCACAAACGTTTTTGGCGACCCCATTTGGGGTCGCGACCCCTAGTTTAAGAACCACTGTTCTAAAACATGAGATGCCAAACAGAGGTACTGAAGCAACAGTTCTGGTTAGATTCAGATCTAAAGTTCTCATCTTAGGCACTAAGACAACAGAGTTGGGACTGCCTCAAGATATTTTTTCAATATTGAGTTGATTAATATATTTAAGTCACTATTTATTTACATTTCAGGTTCTGGAGTCCTGGGGAGCCAAACAATCGCAGTAAAGGAGCTGAAGACTGTGGTGAACTGAACTTTAAAGACCAGTTGAACAACTGGAACGATGTCCCCTGTTCTTTGAAACGCAAATGTATCTGTGAAAAGACACCAGCTTGAATTGACTTTTAAAATGTTTATGTTCTACATTTGTTGTTTTGCCTATTCAAAACTCAGCATTCAGTGCACTTTTGGTTCAATAAAGATTTGCTTAAAGCATGATTTGTGGAATGTAAAATCTTGTTCACTCTGAGCGATGGTTAACTTCAGATATTGAACTGCTGGTATGCTTGTGTCGAGTATAGCACATATGCCTGCCGTGTGGGAGTTTGAATCTGGCTCCGACCATTTACTGCATGTCATTCCTGTCTCGTCCCCATTTCACGCTGTACTGTCCTGTCAAATAAAGCCCATGGGCCAAAAAATCCTGTACGACCTGAGTCTGTCTGAGCTCATTTCAAGAGTTCGTTAAATGTGCTAACCTCGCTTACGTTTTCTTTACGTTACGTTTTGTTAAAAAACTAATTCTGTAGGCTATGTAAGTCAAAACCATGAATGATTAATAAGCTTTGGTGCACACAACTTGGTGAAGAAATAAAAAAAAAAAATAAGGAAGGAAATTTACAGGAAAACGGAAAACAGAATCGCTCTCTATCAACTTTAACAAGTTGCACCTTTTTAACAAAGTGCAACTTGTTTAGAGGATAAATATCTTGCATTATTTGTATTTGTATTGGGCGTTAAACCTACAACTTATCTGTGGCTCCACCTTCTGGCTGCAGAGGTAATTACACATTTGTATATCCACCATGTTTTCTAATGCAGCTGTTCAAAGATGTGACACAGTTGTAATGATCGTGTTTAGAGGCAGAAATGCTCAGGTCTGGTGATGATTTAAGGACTTAAAACAGCAGAAGATTCTCGGATAAGTGATGTCAGTTATCGAAAAACACCACACATTGAAGGAATTCAGTGTTTTTGACGGTCGGAGGGAGAGGATCTTCAAACTAGGATTCAGGAAACAGTGTGAATGAAGCCAAATGTGACTCCAGGTAGGTTTTTGACGACGGAACAATGTTAGAACGTGGCTAAAAGGTCAACAAAGTCAATAATATTTGTCCTTTAAGGAACAGTGAAGTGTGACCATCTCCTTCTGAACAAATCAGAAAAAAAAATAATAATAAAATTAAAGCCATGAAGCGACGATGGTGGCCCTCGCCCCCTGCGCAACCGCCTTCCCTTGCGGCCTTGGTCGGTCTGAAACCCCCACCCCCCAGTCCTTCACATCCTACGCCCTGGACCCACTGCAGTTCACCTACAGAGCCAACAGATCTGTGGACGGAGCCATCAACCTGGCCCTCCACTTCATCCTGCGGCATCTGGACTCCCCAGGAACCTACACCAGGGTCCTGTTTGTGGACTTCAGCTCTGCATTCAACACCGTCCTCCTGCTCTGCTCCAGGACAAGCTCTCTCAGCTCAACGTGCCTTACTCCATCTGCAGGTGGATCACTGACTTCCTGACGGACCGGAGGCAGTGCGTGCGGCTGGGGAAGAATGTCTCAAAGACTCAGACTATCAACACAGGAATCCCACAGTGCTGTGTACTTTCTCCTCTGCTCTTCTCCCTATGACACCAACTGCTGCACCTCCAGCCACGACTCTGTAAAACTGATAAAGTTTGCAGACGACACCACCCTCATCGGACTCGTCTCCGACGGCGATGAGTCTGTCTACAGGAGGGAGGTGGACCGGCCGGTGTCCTGGTGCAGCGGCAGGAACTTGGTGCTCAATGCCCAGAAGACAGTGGACTTCAGGAAAGTCTCAACCCCCTGCCCCCCCTTGCCCTGACAGACTCTCCCATCGCCACCGTGGACTCTTTCTGTTTCCTTGGCACCACCATCACTCAGGACCTAAAGTGGAGCCGACCATCAGCTCCATCATCAGTCAGGCCCAGCAGAGGATGTACTTCCTGCGGCAGCTGAGGAAAGACAAGCTGCCGGCGCAGATGATGGTGCAGTTCTACACGGCCATCATCGAGTCCATCCTCACCTCCTCCATCACCGTGTGGTACATCCTCACCTCCTCCATCACCGTGTGGTACGCTGGAGCGACCGCCACGGAAAAACAGAGACTACAGCGCATTGTGCCGCTGCTGAGAAGGTGATCGGCTGCAGCCTTCCATCTGTCCAGGACCTGTACGTCTCCAGGACTCGGGGGAAGAGCAGGTCAGATCACAGCTGACCCTTCTCACCCTGGACACGGACTATTTGAGCCCCTCCCCTCGGGCAGGAGGCTACGGTCCATCCGGACCAGAACCTCCCGCCACAAGAACAGTTTCTTTCCCTCTTAACCCTAACACTTTATAACACCTGCCACTTTAACAATATTATATAAGAACTATCTACCTGCACTGCTACACTTGCACATTGGCAGTGTCTGCCAACTGTACATTTCTGTATATAGTCTTAGTCTATCTATCTTAGTCTATTTTATTCTTAATATTATGCATGCCACTTTTATATATTTTATTATATATCATTCAATGTTTTATGTTGCACCTTATGCTGAAGCAAGTTCCTATGTTTGTGAATTTTGATCACTGACAATGGTAATAAGCCGTTTCTGATTCTGATTAAACAAGGCTTGACCCCCTTCAAATGCAGTGGTAAATGCAGATTTCTATTTGTTGGCCTATTAAAGTCATTTTCTAGGTCTATATTCTTAAAATAAAGTCAAACATTAGATATAAGGCTAATTTATCACAGTGTGTCGCTTATTTTTTGTGTTTAGGGGTCGCAAATGTGAACTATTGTTATTTTTGGGGTCGCAACTGAAAAAGTTTAAGAACCACTGGTCTAGAGCATGGGCCTAATAAAACTAAAAAGAAACTGGTGAAACACAATGACCTTTGCCAGTTTACTGGCTCGGGCCAATAACATTCTGTTTCAACTCTCTTGCTCTGCAAGGATTTGGGAAAGTAACAAGAAACAGATGTAAAATGTAAAATAAATGTATAAGTTATAATTAACAGGAATGGGTAAGGTACCTTACCAGAATGGACACAAAAAGGAACCAAAACCAAATATAAACTTGGCCCTGCAGTGGATCTGGCCCACGAGGGGTTGCTGACATTAGTAAGGAATATCTACACTGTCTGTCCAAAAAAAGTCACCACAGAAAAAGCCTTTAGCTTTGATTAAAGCCCACATCTGCTGTGCCATTGTTTGAATAAGCTTCTGCAATGTCAAAAACATTATTTCCACCCAATGTTGCTATAATTTTTCACCAAGATCTTGTGTTGATGACGGAGAGTGTGGGCACTGCCAAAGCCTTCTCCAGCACGTCCCAAAGACTCTCAGTGGGTTCAGATCTGGACTCTGTGGAGGTCGATCCATCTGTGAGAATGATGTCACAATGTGGGCCATGAACAACTTTGTCACAATGTGGGCCATGAATCCTGAACCACTCTGTCTCAATGTGGGCCATGAACCACTCTATCACAATGTGGGCCATGAATCCTGAACCACTGTCACAATGTGGGCCATGAATCCTGGACCACTCTGTCACAATGTGGGCCATGAATCCTGATTGTGGCATCTTGGAATCAGGAAAGAAGACTCTTCAAAGTCGATGGTTCCACACTGTCCTCCCAGTTTTTATTGATACCTTGGACAGTTCTTAGGCCAATTTTAGTAGTTTATTCACCTCTTCAGATGTCTTCTTTGCTTGATGCCAGTGATTTGACTCTGCTCAAACTCACTGATATCTTTTCCATAACCACAGGATTTGTCTTTTGTTGTCTTTTGACATTTGTTACAGAAATAAGAAGCCACTCACTGCATCAGTTAGAGTTAAGTATCGTGTTGCAGCTGAAAGACAATCCCCCAAACAGCAAATATCCAATAAGATGTTTTTACCTGTTTGCTTGGTAGAATCCAGGAGGCGACTTTTTTGTGTTTATTTTGATTCAATTTTGCATTAAAAGAACTGTCAGTATTTACAAGAAAGATCAAACCAGCATGGACCCTTTAAAAGCACAACAGTGACTACCATTTTGACAGATTAGTGTTTATGTTGCTTCAATCTTAACTATGACCTTGAATGTTAAGTATTTAACATAATATTGGGAGCTTTACCCTTTGAAACTGTGGTTCCCAACCTTTTCATCATCAAAAATTTTCAACAAGTTTGTGTTTAGAAAAGTAAAATTGTAAATTGTAATTTGTCATCTTAAAAATCACATTTCCTCACTTAAAAAAAAAATTAAGTATTAAATAACAACAAAAAACAAACCAAACCCATTGCATTTGTTTTAACAACAAATTGAACTGTGTTAGTCGTGGTTTATTGACTAAAAAGATTTTTGAATTAAGTTAATATATTTAAGTTTGAATTTCACTTTAGGAGCTTGGCCTGATGTTTTGTTCACATTTGAAACTTTTTATTTAGTTTCTTGTGGGTCTTTGTTTGCAAAATGATTCCACTGGAAGAATATGACAAATGACATGTTATGAAAAATCCTTAGTGCTTTTAGTTATTTTAAACAAAGCTATGCAGCCATTTACTGTGATTCTGTGTTTGAAATGAAAATGTGTTATTGTGCTTTGTGCTGTTGTTCTTTTCCTCTCGAACATTGTTTATTGAACTGTTTTTATGATTTTGAGACAAAAACAGATCAAATTGAACTGTCACTGGCTGTAATACCCAGAGTGGCCACATGGGGGAGGTACACACACACTTTGGAGACATAAATCCTTTGCTTCAATAGGACCACATGTTTAGATGAGTTTTAAAATGTATTTGGTTAACTTATACTTTTTAGGTAAGTTCGTGGCAAATTATTGGCATATTTGATTCAGCATTAAAAATACAATTTTAAACTTGAAATTAAATGTTAATGTAAATTCAGAATGGAGATAAAAGTGAAGTGCAACAGAAACTGGGATTAATATCACAAAATATGAAAAATTAAGATGATTTTTGAAAATGCAAAGCCTCAGACACATGTGAGTGACATCAGAGCTGCTTCAAACACATTTATTATTGTATTTTACATTATGTTTAAGGAAATTACGATACACTATTTGCATTTTTGATGAAGGAACAATCCAGATTTATGGGTTTTACTGGAAAAATACTCACAGAAATGTTGAGCCCACAATAAATTTTCATTTTATCTAGAAATATATTAGATACTATTCCATAAATTAGATCCTTTTGAAGCTAAAATACAATTTTGAGGCTAGAAAATTGTATTTTGTTCATCTTTTGTTCCAGAAATTCCAGCAAACTAACTGACATTTCTACTCTGGAAATTCTAATTGCTTTTTTCTCAACACAAACACTCAAAACCAGTAGAATTTAGATCTAATGTGAGAGAATCATTGAAACATTTACAGTCAACTTCATTTTGCCTCCAGTCGACTCCATTTTGGAATTTTGATGACAGAGCATTTTAAAGGGTCTATAACATATGATGCTACGGTTTTAAAAAAGGAACTACAATCACAATTGAACCTGTGTTTCCAGAGCCTTAACCTGCGATACAGACACATCCAGTGTTTGTCCGTCTCAGGTTATGGGCCATGGCTCATGTTCAGCTCCTTCTCCAGACTCTTCTCCAAACTAGCTCTGAGTCTTGATCGGTGCAGGAGCTGGGCTTTAGGTAGTGACCGTTCAGATCAGGGAGGACACACAGGTTTAAACACACTGGTTCAAAATCAGAATGACCTGTATTCATCCCAACAGAAGAAATTCAGTTTTTATTCACGTAGCCAACCAGCTCTTGCAATCTAAATGTGAGGCTCCACACACTGTCCAAGTGCGGCAGTATGGGGTTTTTGCCACAAACTTATTTCCAGTAGATGGCGCTTTAGACCATAAAAGCCTTTCTCAGGCTCCTCTTCGCTCTCTGACTGTGGTTAGGTGTGTTTACGCCCGTGCTCTGCTGCTTCAGGTAGCTATCATTCTTGGTTTTACACAATATTTACGTTTTCTAGCCTCTAATGCCTGTGTTATTTTAGTGCCCCATGAGTCACTGCTTGGTGCAGTGTTGTTGTTCTGTGCTTTGGCGTCGGGCAAACCTTGGAGCTGGGGTTTGAACGTTGGCTATGGGTCCAGTCTGTAATCTCTCACCTGTCAAAGGTGCACGTCAGCTGTGTCTAACTGAATTAAAGGGGGGCTGGTCGAGCCATGCACTGCTGTCTTGCCTCTGATCGTTTTGATCTGGTCGTCATGTTTGTCACACCTCTTGTCCTTCATGGACTAAGTATAGTTTAAAGCCCCACAAGCTCATCGTTGGAGAGGTTAGAAAACAGACACACAAACCCATGTGAAAACCTAAACTGAAGAGTATTTGTACTTGTTTTCTCTTCAAAAGACTATGGAGTGCTACGTGAGAGCAACTTTGAATACAATGGACAGTAGATATATTCAAATCCTGTTGAATTCATCCACTGCCTCACCAGTCCATGGGCAGGATTTTATTTGGGACACGTAGCCAAATGGGAAGACAAGGGCTTAGCGACAGTAAGTTGAGATTTAACTTCATCTCTATCTCTCTTTCTCTCTCCCCCAGTCTCTCAATCTCTATGTCTCCCTGTCTCTCAGTCTCACTGTCTCCAAGTCTCTCTGTCTTCCTTTCTTCCTGTCTCTGTCTTCCTGTCTGTATGTCTCCGTCTCTCTGTCTCCGCCTGTGTCTTTCTCTCCTTGTCTCTCCGTCTCACTCTCTCTCCATCTCTGTGTCTCATTGTCTCCCTGTATCCTTGTCTATCAGTCTCTCTCGCCCCTGTCTCCCTTTATTCTTGTCTCTATCTCCTTGTCTCTCTGTATGTCTCTACCTGTCTCTGTATCTCCATGTCTCTCTGTCTCTCCATTACTCTCTCACTTTCTTTCTCCCTATCTCCTCGTCTCTCTTTACCTGTCCCTCTCTCTCCCCCTCCCTCTTGTCTCCTTCTCTCCCTGTGTCCTTGTCTCTCACTCTCTCCCCCTTCCTCCCTGTCTTTGTATTGCCTTGTCTCTCCCTGATTCTCTGTCTCTCCTGGTCTCCTTGTCTCTCTCTGTTTCTTTCTCCCTGTCCCCTCGTGTCTCTGTTCCCCTGTCTCTCCCTCCCTCTCTGACTCTCTCTCCCCCTGTCCCCCTGTCTCTCTGTATTTCTCTCCCTGTCTCTCAGTTTCCCTGACTCTCTGTCTCTCCCTGTCTTCTTGTCTCTCTCTCTGTCACTCGGTCTCTGTGCCGCTTTCTCTCTCCATCTCTCTCTGTCTTTTTGTGTATCTCTCAGTAGATTTTTTCCAGGTTTCATTTGATTTTGTGCTGCAGGGGGATTTAAGCGATATTTACGCCTCAGATAAAGAAGACGGGCAAGAAGGAAAGGACAACAAAAAAACAAAAAGATTGAGGCCAGTGATCTTTGTCCACAAGATGAACAGTTCTGTGCGTGGGCGATACAAAGAGCACATTTTGAACCACAGCCTCTCTGAGAGCTCTGAGACATAGCCCAGTTCCAAGAAAGTTGGGCTAAAAGACAAGAGCACCAGCTGAAAACAAAAATGTCAAAATATTTTTCTACACCACAAAAGATGCCTCTCCCCTGTCGCCCTGTTTCTGGCGATTCTGGTGTTTGAAGTGCTTTGCCCCGATTTGATCCAGTCCAGACAAACCTCCAAACATGAAATCGAATGTTTAAATACCAAAAAGGAGCCACGCTTTTGTATCCTGCATGCTCATTCTGTAAGGCAAGGCAAGGCAAGTTTATTTGTAGAGCACAATTCGTACATAAGGCAATTCAAAGTTCTTCACATAACAGGAAAAGTTGCATTAAAATCACAAAACACAAAAAGACACACAGAATAATTTTAAAATAAAGCGCTTTAAAATAGAAAAGCGCAGATCGTATCTTTCAGTCATATGCACATCTAAACAAAACTGTTTTTAGGCTTGGTTTAATCATTGTCAGAGTAGAGGCCTGTCTCATATCTTCAGGGAGACTGTTCCAGATTTTAGCTGCAAAAAACTGAAATGCTGATTCCCCATGTTTAGTCCTGACTCTGGCACCAGCAGGAGGCCTGTCCCTGAGGTCCTCAGAGTGCGAGATGGTTCATATGGCTCTAACATGTCAGAGATGTACTTTGGTGCTTGGCCGTGGAGAGACTTGAACACAGGCAGAGCTGCTTTAAAGTCTATTCTCTGAGACACAGGAAGCCAGTGCAGAGACCTGAGCACAGACTAATGTGCTCGTACTTCCTGGTTCTAGTCAGGACTCGAGCAGCAGCGTTCTGGATGCACTGCAGCTGTTTTACAGTTCCTTTTTAGAGGCCAGTGAGCAGCCGTTACAGTAGTCTAACCTACTGGAGACAAATGCATGGATAAGTCTCTCCAAGACTGGTTTATACACAATACCTTTAATTTTGTCAATGTTTTACCTTCTAGACGGAGCCCTTCATTATCATTTGCAGGAGGTGTAAGGACAAAGTCCAGACAGAGTGGTCTGCACAGCTAAGGAAGCCAGTAACCTAACCTGGGATGCAAGACAACATTCGAACCTGGGGGACTTGACATGTGCAGTACAGTGATCCCTCGCTATATCGCGTTTCATCTTTCACGGCTTCGCTGCTTCACGGATTTTTTTTACAGTGCGGATATTTTTACAGTGCGTCCACTGAACTTCAGCGCACGCACAAGAACGGGACCCTCTGATGAGTCGTTCATTGCAGTTCTCAAATATAATCGAAGGTGGCATATCCGTTTGTAAAAATCTTCTTGCTCAGAAAAAGAAATAGCGCCAACAACTAAAGAAAGACTCCGAGACTGCGTCTTCAGTAGAAACAGAGGCTACAGCGGACGAAGAGGCACAGACTGTGAAACACGCGAGTGACAATGTTTCCAACCTTGTATTACTATATTAAAATTATTGTTTTAAACAAATTTTGGGCTTTAAAACAGGTTTTGATTTTTGGTTTCATTCCATAGTTCAATATTGCATTGTAAAATAATAAAAAATAAAGCTGTGACTACTTCACGGATTTCACTTTTCGCGTGTTATTTTTGGAACGCAACTCCCGCGATAAACGAGGGATCACTGTATTTGCCAACTTTGTGTGTGGAAGCTTTTGCTTTTCAGATTGAACAGTGACAGCAATGTCAAAAGCTGCAGAGCAATTTGAAGGAGAAGGCCCAGTACCAGCCATTAGAGGTAAGACCCATGTAAGTGAAACACTTTTACAAACTGTTCACTTGATGTTTCATACGCAGGTCAGAGAGCCATTTGGGCTCATCGGAATGGACCTAGTGGGCAAACTGAACAAAACAGCCAGTGGCTTTCAGTATGTGTCCTTAGAGACTATTTCACATAATACCCTTTGAATGAGAAAACTGCTGAAGAAGTAACAAACTGTATACTGCAGCTGTTTTACCGCTTTGGGGCCCCCCAAAGGATTGTGACTGATCAGGGTACAGCGTTCAGGAATAAAGCAAGAAAAGGAATATAATCTGGACATTACAGCATTAATCAATGTTATAAATGCAGAGCTGTGTGAAAAACTAGGAATAAAGCACGGTTTTTGTGCTGGTGGTCTGCCTGCTGCACCTCCTGCTGCACCTCCTGCTGCACCACGGGTTCATCTTTTAACAAGGAAAACTCTACGTAAAGAGTCACATCTTTCATGGTTGTATGTGTCTCTGTAGCAAATTTGCAGTCTTACAACTTGTATGGGCTGGTGTAAAATTAAGTACTTCCTTGTGGAGTGTCATTGGAAGCTGCATACATGGGATTTTGTGCTGAGCCCAGGCATGAAGGTGAGAGCGAGGTATGCTCCATCACGGAATATCCTGACTGTGCAAACTGTCATTATAAAAGGGCTTCCATGCCAACTCACAATTGCTACTTTTAGTAAATAAATCCATATTTGCCACAGTCCTAGACTCATGTTGACTCCACTGTGGGAGGGAGTCAATTTGCTGAGGATGGAGGTGGCAAGAACCCTGCTGGACAAGGTACTGAAATTGTACTTAGAGCAGCTAATTTTTGCTTGTTGCAATGTATGTTTTGCATTTTAGATACTCACAAATTTCTCACTTGGAATGTTTTGACCCTGATAATACACTTTTCTAATGCATTTCAGTAGCTTATTTTGCATAGTAACAGGATAAGATAGTAATAGGATTGCATAGGAATTTTTTGGTCGGTAGAAGATTTTCCAATGAACATTCCTCAAAAAAGTGTGGATGCAGCTGAAAGCTACTTCAGCTATGTTTTTGATGATGGAACTACAGCAGAATATGTGTCCTTCAATTTGCATGTTTTGGTCTTTGTATTGTGTTTTCTTTTGAGCGCAATTTATTTTGAATAGTACAAATGGTCATGAAACTTAAAATCTTACACAAGTGAATGTAATGTTAACTTGATATTGATGTTTGAATGGCCGATAGCTGGGTATGACGGTTGTGAATTGTAACCAAGTTTCTTTTTATGTTTAAAAGGCAAGACAGCAATGGAGTGAACATGTAGCTGTGATGATCTCTTGGGAGAGGTGTGTGGCAAGCATGTGGGTGCTGTGCCTATCGGCTCCCGGTCAATAGGTGGATAATTAGTTAATGTAATCCAGCTGGTGACTGTAAAGACATCCCATTTAGTCCAAAGTGTGGATGGAGCATGGGGCAGTGGATAGAGATAAGCACCCACAGCATCAAGCACCCACCAGTGTCGCCATGGTATGTGTTAGTATGTGTGACATGATTAGTATTCAACAAGCCCCAACTGAGGCCTTCACGGCACTTCTTCCAGCCAAGGTGAAGGGTGGAATGAAGAGGAGTAGCAGTATTGGTGGTTAGTGTGTCTAAGTGTCTCTGAGGTCTAGTATGAATGTAATTTTAAATCCCCGGGACAACTATTTACACTGTTTTACATGGGTCTCGTGACTGATGGGACAATCTCAAAAATAAATTATTTGCCCTAGGACTCTTTTACCATCCTAACTGTAGAAAAGGTTTCAGGGGTTGTCATCTGGACGCTGTTTGAAGATCGAGACGTTTCAACTTCTATCCAGAAGTCATTGTCAATCAGAGAGCTGGTCTGGGAACTCTGGCTTATATACTCTCTGAGTAGTGAGAGCCCTGCCTACAGGGAGGAGTCACTGATAGCCTGTTTTTGTTTGGTTAATCATTTGTCCTGCCTAGTGTCACCTGAACCTGCTAATGGCCTGTTTTTTTGTCAGGTTAATAGATGGCCCTGCCTAATTTCCCCTGAGGCTAATCTATGGAGAAAGCCTTGTTATACTGTTCTGTTGATAGCTGGCTGTTGCTCCCTCATCACTGCCGATGACCTGATTAGCATTTGACTGATCTATTGATTTGGACCAGGGTGTTAGGAGGCTGTCATAAATCTTAGCTAAATTAAATCTTAAACTTGTTTTAGAGGGTTCTCTCTTTTTACAAAAAATAGCTTCCTTTACTCCTCTTTCAAACCAGTTCTTTTCTCTGCTCAAAATCTTCACCTCACTGTCCTCAAACGAGTGGTTTGTTGCTTTCAGGTGCAGATGGACTGCACTTTGCGGTCCAGCTGTGGTAGATCTTCTGTGCTGGTACAGCCTTTTGTGCAGTGGCTGTTTAGTCTCTCCTATGTAACGTTCTTTGCAGCTGTCCTCACTGTTTCTGTTTAAGTGTATTGCCTGGTTTGAAGTAAACAGGGATGTCGTGTTGTCTAAAAATCCTTTGAAGCTTCTCAGACAGGCCCGAGACATAAGGGATAGCAAACCCCCTCCTGCTTGGATCTTTTCCCTTTCTGTCCTGTTTCTTGGCTCTGACTTTGTTCAGGAAATTGTTCAGGAAAATGACTTGGAATAGTTAAACAATTCAGGAATTGCAGAACAATGAATAATAAGTGCCCTCTGCCATTGCGTCGCTTACGTCCAAACTCCAGCAAACTTTGAGCGAAGACTGTTTGATAATCTCCCAAACCATTCCCGAAGTTCTCCTCTCCAAACTGCAACCGTAAACCCGATCTGAATTCTTGCAGTATTCCTATGATTTAACGTTAGATTCCAACTCACACCATGCTTTTACTGTCGAAAGGTAATCAAAAGATGACGTTCGCAGGCAAGCATCAAGCGTATTCGCAAAGTTCGGACTTGTTTACACACTGGCCGCAGGTTTTGAGTCAGGAAAGTCTACCCGGAAGGTGTTATTTTGAGGTGGAGTGGGTAGGCGCTGGAGTGTACGTAGCGTTAGCATATAAAAGTATTAAAAGACAAGGAAACTCTTACGAATGTCTTTTTGGATCCAATGAAAAATCATGGGCACTGTGTTGTACGAGACAGAACAACTCCTTCATGTACAACGTGGTGAAAACCAAAGTCAAATGGAAGCTTTCGCACACGATCGGGGTATATTTGGATTACGCAGCGGGGATTCTGTGTTTTTATAGTGTTTTTTCCGACCGAGTGACACTTCTTCACAAAGTGGTGCACAGTTTTCCAGAGCCGCTTCACGCTGGGCTCAGGCTGTGGGCCAATGAGAGCACAGCAAGCTTCACTCGACTGTAAAAGATTGTTTGTGTTGTGGAGTTTTAATTATGAAACAGGCAGTGGTGCACTTTCACTCACACCAACTAAAAGCTCATGTCTAAAACTGTGATTGTTTTCGCTAGCTTTGTGACACAATATGCTGAAATATATTAAATATTTTAATGTGATCATGAAAGTTAAATAAAAAACAAAAATATAAATGACTGTTATATATTTACTTAATTTTAAAAAACTTTTATACTGAAATGCCAAAACAACACTTTTATATTTTATGCATGGTAAGATAATAATTTTAATATGATTTTTTTTACATAAATGCTTTTACTTTGGTGTCAGCTGTTAGGAAATGCAATTTGTCATTTTATTGTGTTTATGTAAAGTGTTTTTTGGACAGCAGAGGGAGCCAGAATATACTGCTGTCTTTGTTGTTGTGGCTACGTTCACTTAACAAAAAACATTAAAATTGTAATATTTAAGATATGGACTTCTGAGTGTCTTTGTGTATATATGGGCTATTATTCTACACCTACAGACAGTTGAGCTAAACATGAATCTAGTTCCTTACTGCTTCTTACCTTAAATGTCTGTTACAAAGTAAGGATTACTGTAATCAGATGATGTTTTTAGAAGAATAATCAGTGGTGGAAAGAGTACTGCAAATTTGTACTCAATTTAAATTACAGTTATATGGATAATAATGTACTCAATTATAAGTAGAAGTACTGCTGCCACAATTGTACTTAAGATTTAAGTAGTAAAAGTACACAGTACACATGAACAATACCACTCAGCACCTTGAACAGTGTCAATCCTGCAGATTCTCCTCATTCATTCATCAGGCTCTGGCAGTGAAATGATCAACGAGAGAAACGTAAATCATAGCTTTAAGAAAAACACTGTCCTACATTTATCAAGAAAAGGACAAGTCATGGGTGCATGGTCACGTCTGTGGATAATTTTAATCTGTTTCTATAATATGTATGTGCTTGCTTTTATAAATGCTCTTGGATGATTCAAATATAGTATCTTGTCATGTATGCATTAGGCCCCAGACTGAAATGTCTGTCAGAATTCTGGGAAATGGCTATATCACTGTTATGTTATTTGTTTAGCCTTACATTTCAGACGTTCAAAGTACAGAAAAAGACCAGAGGTCCATTTTGACTGCCATGTACACAGTATTTTTAACTTGACTGTTGTAACATGTGACGTAAAGGGAACAGTATATAACGCCTCAATGTAAACATGAATTTAGACTCTCCTGTACTGTGCTCAGACCTCTGCATGTAAGTGTACCTTTTAATAAAAGCTAAAATAATGAATCTGCGCCAGTGTCTTCTTCCAGGGAGCAACATCTACACGTCCTCAGTGCGTCTGCCACAAACAGAATGTCCAGTGCCACACTACATGAAGCTGCCAAGAAAAGTGATGAAATAACCTATATCTCATGACAGGAACAGTTTTGTCCACCTGCAGATTTAGTTTAATCAAAATGTATCATTCTGACAGTTTGTGACTTTTACTGGACCATAGAAGGAATCAGACCGGTAACAGAGGATTTACTAAAGGCAGGGATATTAGTTCCGTGCCCTGAAGCTCCATTGTTTCCAGTAAAAAAAAGCATGATCATCAAAAGGATGGAGAATGATAGAAGATCTGAGAGTTGTAAATGAAGCAGTAATCCAAAGAGCACCAAATGTACCTGATCACACACGTTGGTCACACACCTTATGACCAGTCTCAAAATGGTATTCAGTGATAGCTCTTCACAATGCATTTTGGTCTATACCATTAAGTAAAGAAAGTCAACAATGGTTCACATTTACTTCTGAAGGTCAAAGACTGACTTTCTCCACATCCAGGAGAGGACAGCTGTCAGCTCAGGTACGCTGCATACCGCCGGTTTGTTCTGTGGCATTATAGAGCCCTGGGACACTCATTCCTAGTTGTTACATGTGGAAGATCAGAGAGACGTTTCCAGACTCCTTCAACCAATATGTGGGTTTTGTTCCAGGAAGACTTTGATTTGTTTTCATAATGTTATAAATGATTTTGTTTCTCTCTGTTGGATTGCTTATTTGTTTTTTGGTATACAATTAATAAATGTTTATAGGAATGTGATGCATCTTTATTTTTATAATCCTTTCCCTGAAAAAAACAAACCATATATAAGGATGAATTAACTTTGAAAAGTACAATTTATTCACTGGCATGATAAAACTAAAATGGCCAATAAAAGAATCACATAGTAATAGTTTCTGGTCAGGTGTGCGTCAGTATAATTCCAATTTATTGTTATAGAATATAAAGGAATCCTAACCAGGCCTTGGCTGACTTGTGGCTGTAGAAGTTCTTCTTTGGATGGAGGTGGAACTGGTGGGAGAAGTCCAAATTGTAGCGGGTCATTTGGCCTCAGTGACCTCTTTGTCGACACTGAAGGACAGCCCTCTGAAGATGTTTCATGTACCCATAGTCCTTTTGCACTTTTATAGTGTGCAACCTCCACCTGCCATACCCATAAAAACAATAATGAACATGTGTCATTGAACACTATTCACCTTATTCCAGAAGTTGCCGTGGGCGCCGCCATCTTGTTTCCGTTGTATTCGTTTACATGGGGCAGGCGAGCTCAAATTAGTTTTACACAGACTAAAAAGCTGTTTTCAGGCTGCCCAGGAGGTCGGTGCATTGATGGCTTGTTGTTGCACGTGTACTTTTTATTTTACACAATTCAATCTACTTTACATGAGGTTTTAGCTGTGAGACTTTTCTCTTGTTTTCAGGGCGGAATAAGGTGAATTTACTGTCATAATTACTCCAGTGCGCCATCAGCATTTCTTTGAGCAATGAACATGATAATTGTAGTCCAAGCAGAATAATAAATTCATATAAGTAATCAGACTTTGCTATAGTTATGGTTTAAAATTATAATATTATTATTATTTATTTCATGTCATAAAGACACATCATCAGTGACAGCACATTAAACACAGGCTGTCAAATACAACACGAGCACTGACCAAAATGTCATTGAGCGCGGCTAGTGCCATGACACGGGTCATTAAGACAGTGATGTGCAGGGCAAATTTGCAATGTTTATCCGTGATGTAAAACAATGTTTAAGAGAGTTAGGGACAATCTTCACACATTGTACGGTAAACAGGCACAACTACAGGCTTACTATTATGTGCACACGTCCCTAGCCTCATCAGATGACAACGATGTAAAATGGGTAATGATAGATCTGATGTTGCTTTTCCTCTTTTGATTGAATAATATCTTTGAATGAGATCATTTAGATGTTTTTTTTTTTTCAAAGCACATAGATAGTGCAGACATAATTACCATTGACCCGTCACAAATCATCATCACTGGTTGCTGATTTGGACCACACTCTTTCACAACGTCTGCATTAAAAGCCTGTAAGACGTAGTGTACAGAGGCCGTGGAGTGATCTGAGGTTATATATGTTGTCACTGCATAAATGATGATAAATGATGTCTTATTGTAAATTGTAAATCTTATTGTTAACACTTATTGTAAATCTCACTGCTCACTTCTGACCACAACATGACACCGTTTGGGTCCAGAAGGACCTTTTGAAGGACCTGATTGGATGTTTTTTGTTTTTTCTATCAAAAGTTGTGCACTTAACGTCTCATTTTGACAAGGGTGATCTTTGTGTCTTTTCTCATGAGAAATATTCTTCTGTATATTTGAGGATGGTGCCTCATCTCTGCAGCCGGAGTCCAGTACAAGATTGTCCAGCTTGTGTAATTTGTGTAAATGTAGTACCTCTTATAGGGCGGCGTCTAATTTCATGGGTGTGTGCCTGGCCTTTCTGCCTGTGAAATATATATTTTTATCCCATAATTAACAAACAAGACAAAAACCCATAAACAAAACAAACATGAGTAACAAAAACAAATAAATACATTTTATATACACGTTCATACACACACACACACGCACGCACACACACACACACACACACACACACACACACACACACACACACACACACACACACACACACACACACACACACACACACACACACACACACACACACACACACACACACACACACACACACACACACACACACACACACACACACACACACACACACACACACACACACACACACACACACAGGGTGTGGGTGGGGGGTAGCACTGCTTAATTTGTATTCTCAAAGAAAAAAAAGAAAAAAATGAAATAAAATGCATAAATAAATAAATATGCAAATGGAATCGAACCTCCACCCATATTGGGGCTGTGGTCTTTTTTTTTTTGTCAATTTAATACTTTATTGTTATATACATACAGTCAATGACATATTTAATGTTGTTTTATGATTAAGTTCTAAAAGTAAAACACAGCCCTATACAGATGTCACATAAATAATTTCATTATTGTGCACATTATTGCGATTTTTACAATATTATTGCTAGTAGTATTTACTTCTGTATGTTTTGCATTATATTCCACATCGGTGTACATTATTTAGTAAAGGCTGCTCTAATCGTGTCCATTAAGTCCGGTTTGTGGTCTATATCATGTAAGAAAGATGCAGCACGCTCCATTGTGATCAAGTCCATATACTCCTTAACCCAGTTGTCTCTTGAGAGACAGTTTGGTTTTCTAACTTTCCAGTTCATTAATATAATACGCTTCGCTGAAAGAAAACCTACATGTAAATAAGTATTGTACTTCCTTTGTTTTAACTTCCTCTACTTTGTTCCCTAGTACACATACCTGTGGTGTCAGGTGAAAATTCACATTGAACAGTTCACACATAAATAGTTAACAGACTCCCATAGTTTCTGGATTTCTTGACAAAACCACAACAGATGCAACAGGGTGCCACACATCCCACATCCACGCCAACATACGTTTGAGACTTCTGGGTTCATTTTCCTTCATTTATGTGGTATAATATAAACTCTGTGTAAGATTTTGAATTGAATCATCTTGTACCTTACACATTTTGAGGAACAGTTTGGTCGTTTAAGCTTAACTGCCCATTGTTCTGTTGTTAGTTTTGTATCCAATGCTCTCTCCCAATGGTCTAGAGTCAGTCTATTACATTCACAAAATGTAGGACATGACATTTTATAAAGCTTTGAAACTGCCCTTTTTCCGTTGGTTATTTTTCTTAATTGTGAGTCTAAGGCTTCGTCCGTCTCAATGAGTGTCTCTGTGAAATTGATTTGAATTGTAGGTACTGAAATACACTAATGTTATCGAGATTGAATTTCATTTTTAAATCCTGAAATGGTATTAATCTTCCATTCTTTATGATATGGCCCTGGCAGGTGATATTTTTATCATGCCAAATTTTATTAAAAAGAGGTTTATTTCCAGCTATAAATAATGGATTGTTCCAGAGAGGGCAAGAGGGAAGACAGGGCAGTTTTTTTGAAAACACTACAGCCGATGCAATTCAAGTCTGATCCATTCTTTTCGATCTACTTGTTCTGAGCCAGTGCCTTTTAAAAGCAAAACTGCAATGGCCGTGTATTGTTCTTATACCAGCTGCAATCACATTTGTCCAGACCTGATTTTTGAAACAATACACAGTTCAGTCTCTGGAGCTCCTTCCATATATATTTTTTTTCAATGAAAAAGAACGAGGGTATTTTAGGCAAAGCGTTGATAAAAATGTCATCCTCACATTTGGTCTCCAAAAATCACATAATTAAGTCTCACATCCAGAGGCTAGTCATCGTTTTTGGATATTTTCAGGTTCTCCTCTGGACCACCCGCTGTCAATCAAACTAATATAGTATTGTACATATATAATATAGTCCTAAAAGGCTCATGATTTCGCCTCACATCAGGAGGTCTGTGACTATCATTTTGGGTGTCATCCTCTTCTGGACCAGGTTGTCAATCAAACAAACACAGACCATTTGTAGGACTACAAGGCACACAATTACTTGATGCACTGCACTAGGTAGACACTCCATCCAGAGGCTCAGGACCAGCTGTCAATCACTTAAACATTGTTTCTAAAGTGTCAGGTCACTAGTCATTTTAAGCCTGCAAGTTTACCGTCTCATTTAGATCCTGTCTGTGTCTTTTCTGTGAGATAAAGAATAGGGAACATTGTTTTAGAAGAACCTTAGCCAAAGGAAATGAATAGGTTGACAAATTGCCCTGGTTGAGATACTCACCTCATGTTTGGCATACGCCTTTTTAGCCGACATTGATTTGAGGGGTTGTTGGGGATCCAAGGATGGTCCCTTTTCCAGGGAGGCATTATCATCCTGAGGTTGGCCTCTCAGGACATTAATGGTGTCACATACAGTTATTGTATATTCAATTTAACCAGTAAAATTGTTTTTATATATTTATAAATAACAGTTTAAAACTAATGTAGCTGTGAGGAACTAGGAAATTCCTGCTAAATGCAGTTATTTTTTTACAGCAGATAAAACTCAATGCAGGTGACCGAAAGGAGAGACACACTACAAAATTACAAATGTATTATTATCCTACCACATAAAAGGATACACACTTGTTTATTTATTCTAATTCTACTCTGAAACTCCAATCATAAAGGAGGAAAGGGCATTTAAAACCCAATTATGTTCGAAATAAAATACCGCGGACTGACCGGCCGCGGGCGCACACGGTGCTGGGAAGAAGTAGAATAGTGAGTAAGTGAGACGTCCTAACACCAACCCCACACCAGGCGGGCGACCACACGCCAACCTGGTCCTATGGCAACAAGAGAGCACAGACGTTAAAATGAACAAAGTCCAGGTATTTACAATGAACCCTAACTTTGACCCAAATAAAAACAGCAGTTTGCCTGTGAATTGTATAAAAGAAACAAGCACATTAGTTGGATCCTGTTTATCACATGGCAATATTGCCACATTAATAATGCTAACCTAAAGGTGATCCAAATGGCCCTAAGCCCGACGCCGAGGTCAAGTGGCCACAGCTACACCACGTCTACAAAAGGAAACAAAATGGAGGCGTAAGAATACTGAAACACACAAAACAACAAGACTACACCTACCAATGTCGGCCAGGAGGCACAAACTATTGGCACGAGGCAGGGGCCTGTCCAAAGCGCACCAACTTCCTACTTAAATAAACTTTTTGGAACAATTGGAATGAGGAAGTGGTGCGCGCCAGGACCGTGTGTCTGATGCCTTTTTCCATTACACCTATTTGTCTGATTTGTCGGGTAACATGGTAAATGTATCGTATCAACAATAACTGGATTATGTTGGTTATATTAATCCTGAGCCTATCCCAGGTGGTTTTGTTGGCCACAAAGACAGTTTTTACTGCCATATTTTTTATGTAATGTTTGTTTTTTGGTAATTTGTGTTATGAACATTGTTTAGCGCTCTTACTTTGAAATTCTAAAGGTAGGAACCATTGTTCAGGTATGTTAGTTCCGTTATACGCCTAAATAAGACACACGCTCAGCAAAGCATGGCGTGCATAGAACTATAATAAAACCTGGAAGATGAACCCAAAATGGCCGTCCTGTTTATCCCTATGGAGTGAGCTCATTGGCGCATGACCTCAAAAAACTTTTCTTACTTCCGCATTTACTTCTTGATACGGAGGCGGCCATCTTTGCTTTAGGGCGCCACGTGACGACAATCCCCCATGATGCTTTCAGCGACATGAACGACCAACAGCTGCAAGTTTTTGTGTTAATGTTAGCTTGTGTGATTGTAGTTGTATCTTCATGTTAGACACACGTGAAAGCGTCTGAAATGAAATAAAATACAACTTACAGGTGTCTGTAGTCGAGTCTTTTCCACGAGCTTCTGTTTGTATCGTCCGACGTGCTCGTTCACGTGACTCGCACATGTTTGCGATGATGTCACTTCATATAAAACTGGGAATTTCGGTGATTTTAGAAACGGTAGAAAAGAACATTTCCTTCTATTTTATTTAAATACTGATAATAATTCAGTCCTGTCTGCAATTATAATGTGCAATTTTAGAAAAAGGCTGGTTCCAAGAGGCTGCAGTACCTCGCACGGCCACAAATCAATCTGGGACCACAGACAGAGGGGGCGTGTCTTATCCAGTTCTTTTAATACATCCATGATGGCGTGTTGACAAGAGGTTGATTAGTAAAGAAGTAAATAAAGTAAAGTAAAGTAAGTAAATTAGTTTGCTATTTGGGGCATCATTCTACCTCTAAGTATGGGTCAGCCAGCGAGGTATGCGAGGCATTTGTCATTTATATGTCTTTGTTTTACACTTTTACATATGCTAATTCTACTTTACTTGTTTTAGTTCAAGGACAATTATCCGTTTTCCTGCCTTATTACAGTTTTTACATGTGCTTTTTAGTCTCAGTGGGAAAATGACAAAGAGTAAAATTAAAAAATACACAAACAGAAATGAGAGTGATCATTGGAGGTCCCTGTCAGTCAGGTCCTGTGCTGCAGGGTCAAACTCTTCAGAGCCCTAGAGCCTCATATAAAAGCCTGCATACGCTCAAAACAGGGCCTGAAATGTGCCCATGCAGCTGTCTGCACCAAAGTTGGTCTTTACAGTATAAAAACCAATAGAACAAGAGTCCTACATGCACGCAAACCTCCGCGTGCTCATTTCAGGTGCACAAAGTGAAAAGATCCTTTGTGTCACGCTCTTTATATGCGCTCCAAAACATGGTGACGGTTTCAAAGAAGCACTTATTCTTAAATGTTTAACGGACAGTAGAAGACAATGTATGAAAAGTTTGACTTTTAAGTCATGCTTGTGTCGCAGTGTCTCTCCCTGAGCCTTTTCCTGTTGGTCTCCCACTCATTATCAGCTCATGTTTAGGTCAATCTAATTCATAACTCACTTTGCACTGACCTTTTACGGTGAAATGGAGAAGTGAAGGGGCAGGGCATGAGACGAGCTCGTGTGCACAGATATTGTTCTGTTACGGGAAATTTGTGTTTTGTCTGTACATACTCAAGTAGGACCTTATATGAATTAAGCCCCAGGACGACTGTGTGGAGCTGCAGTGATAATTGAATACACTGAATGGATCTTCAAAAGGACAGTCCCAGTACACACACTCAGACCAAAAAGACGCCCTCAGGTAAGACACCACAGAAGAGATTACTATTTTCATTTCCAAATGTTCTTTTACTATAATGATTTTGTCTTTGAAGGCATATGGATTCCAGCGGTGTTTATAAGCATTGGTCTTATTTGCATTGTACTCGCACTTCTTATAGTTCTTCATTGTGAGTTATTACATAATTATAAGCATTAGCATCACAAGTATTTTAAATAATAATAATACTTTTACAGACAAACCACCTTCAGACTTTGGTCCAAGATGTGACAATGTAACTGCAGAGAGGGATGAGCTTCAAAGGGGTACGTCTCATCATTTTATATTTATTAATAATATCAGTCTGAAACTAAAGAAAATAATGCTGTTTTTAGGCCTGCAACTGCAGCAGCCATGAAACCAAACACACACACACTTCTCAAATTGTCATCGTCATTATTTATTCATCATTCATCTCGTGCTTTTACCTATTGTACCACAGGTCAATCTTGTAATTATTGTGACAAGCTTTGCTGTTTTGTGCATGTTGTTGTTTCTCTGCATAACAGACCTTTTTATTACAGTTCTTCAAAAAACGCAACAAGACCTGGCCAAAGAAAAAGAGGACTTGATGAGAAATCATAGTTGTAAGTGAATTAATAAAATAAAGTTATAAATTTCATCATAAAACATATAACATTTTCAGTGACACATAGTTCTTCAAACCTCTAAGCAAAATCAGAGAAGAACAGAAACTATATGCACAGGCATGAATTTGACGATTCAATTCTTTTATATTTAATAATATCAGTCTGAAACTAAAGAAAATAATGCTGTTTTTAGGTCTGCCACGATACACTTTTTTGACAGGCCATATATTCCCTCTGAAAATATCTCTAAAATATCTTGAGCATGGAGTTTTGTTCTGCTAACGCAATAGTTCTAGACAATAATCTCTACTGATCTAAAAAAAAAATATATCAACTTTATATCAACTTTAGTGGCAGCTAAAAGAACTTTCTCAAGCCTATGTCTATAAAGGGTCTCTTTTATCTTGTAATGTAAAAAGTGTAAATGGTTTTCATGTTTTTCACAATATAGTCTACTTAGAATTGTAATTGAAATAGAATAATAATGTTTTTATATTTATATTTTATTGTTTATATATTGTTTATATATTTGTATTTCTTTATTGTATTCCTTTTTCAAAAGTTGAGGTAGAATATAAAGTTGTGAAGGAGAATTATGCTTTTGCTCTAAACATCACACACTTATGGAAGCCCATTTCGGCCAGTGAATATAAAATAAAAGCCCCACAGGAAGTCATAATTTCGAGTTTAAAATCATAATTTTGAGTTTTTCAGGTATAAAGCAGCAGACTGCTTTAGGGCTATTTACATATTTAATGATGTGCGAGCTGGCAGAGAAGTACTTTAGAGATGGCTTCACCACCAATGAAATACTGCACCCTTGAACTTTTAATCAAGAGGGCGACATAAGAATAAAAATGAGGTGGCAGTGTTTACTGAGCAAGAGCTTGAGACATCTGGTAAGTACCACAGCTATCGACGGATGCACCAAAAATTATGACTTAAACTCCAAATTATGACTTTAAAACACATAATTCTGACGTTTAAACTCAAAATTCTGAAGTTTAAACTCAAAATTAAGACTTTTAAACTCAAAATTATGACTTTTAAACTTGAAATTATGTCTTTTATTTTGTATTCATTGGCAGAAATGGGCTTCCATACCGACTGGACTGTGACTGTGGCTGTGATGTGATTGGTTGATTCATGATAGTTGGGCTCGGGTTTGTACAGGACAGTTTTTGGGCCTCGCTGTTGTCTCTTCTGCAGTGAACTGTAACTGCAGCAGCCATGAAACCAAACACGCACACACGTTTATCAAGTCTTAAATTGTCATCATTATTTATTCATCATTCATTTCGTGCTTTTACCTATTGTACAATAGATCAATCTAGTAATTATCATGACAAGCATTACTGTTTTGTGCATGTTGTTGTTTCTCTACATAACAGAGCTTTTTATTACAGTTCTTCAAAAAACGCAACAAGACCTGGCCAAAGAAAAAGAGGACTTGATGAGAAATCATAGCTGTAAGTAAATTATTTTTTAAAAAGTTATACATTTCATCTTAAAAATGTTGTGGAAATTTTCTGGTCTTCAAACTTGTGAGCAAAATCTGTCTGAGAAGAGCAGAAACTATTTGGGCAAGCAGTTGATATAGTAGTTATCATGAAAGCTTTGCGGTTTTGTGCATGTCGTTGTTTCTTTACATAACACAGCTTTTTTATTACAGTTCTTCAAAAAATTCACCAAGACCTGGCCAAAGAAAAAGAAGACTTGATGAGAAATTACAGCTGTAAGTGAAATAGTTTAAAATAAAGTTATACATTTCATCATAAAACATATCGCAGTATTTTCAGTGACACACAGTTCTTCAAACTCTAAACAAAACCAGTTTGAGAAGAACAGAAACTATACACACAGGCATGAATTTGACAATTCAATTCTTTGATTGTACTTCCTCATTTCAATGAAAAGGAAGGGGGAGGGGGGGGGGCCTGCAGGGGGAGCTCTGTCACTGAACTGTGACTTTGTTCTACTTAAATGCTGAAATTCATGCTTTTAAACCTTAAATCCATCTTTGCTGTTTAATGTTCTACTGTATTAAACTGCTATCTTTGGGTCCATTTGACTCCATTTAGATTTTATGTTTTATTTTTTATTTCATCGCTATGAAACTTTCATGGGTGGTCCACAGCATCACCCAATATGCAGTCATGCACTTAAAAAAAATAAAAAAAATGTATTTTTTCGTGATATGAAACTGTATCTTGCTCTTTGACCAAATGTACATTGCTCAAATGCAGAGAGCACAAGGGTTAATATGACGTATTATCTGTGTTTGTTTCTTGAGTTAAAAAAATAGGACTGTTTTTGTTGTGTTAATTTCTGAAATTAGTGGGTATGGATGTAATGTGTGGAAGTTTGTAAAGATTTACGTCCTTTGTTTTGTAGATAGATAAACTAATAAATAAAAGAGAGGGAAAAAAAGGTTTTGTAGGGGAAAGTACGTACTGGGCAAACCCTCTGATGCCATCAATAACAGCTCTTATCTTTTTCAGCTCTTGAGACCAGAAACCGTCAAATCACAGAAGAAAGAGACAAACTGAAGCAAACACTACAGGACATAAGTGAGTAGACGTCTGCTGTAGTGTGAAATATTGTATCTTTAATGGAGGGTGAAACTGGAGACATATTTGTGAGTTTGGTGAATATGTCTCTAAAGAAATGTAAAAGAAAACATTTATATTTTCAGATAATTACACATCTGAAGGCTGGGTGTATTTCCAAGGCCATTTGTACCTGGGCTGCAGCACAAATCAGAGCTGGCAGGAGAGCAGGCAGTACTGTCAGCAGAGAGGAGCAGACCTCGCCATCATCAGCAGTGAACAGGAGCAGGTGTGAGGCAATGCACCCAAATAAAACAACTACTGTCAAATTCAGACGATTGAGTGCACCTGAGTATAAGCCGCACCAGCCATATTTACAAAGAAAAACACCTCTGTGCATAGACAGGGCGCACCTGTCTATAAGCGGCAGGTGTCCACGTTTAACAGGAGACATTTCCACAGAAGGATGGAACACGCACAGTTTTAATTGAACACGTGCCTTTTTTCCAAACAGCTCCTGTAACACGTCAGTGCACTGAGTCGCTCTTCACTGTCGCCCCCGACGTCTCACCATCGATTCATTGATGACAAACTCACGTGCAGCAGCTCTGTTTCCTTTGGCTCCACATCGATTGATTTTAACTTAAAAGCTGCGTCGTATGCATTTCTTCATGTGTTTCTGTGATGATGGTGTGCGCATGGTGTAAACTGACTGTTCAAAACACAGTCAAACTAATGTATTCCTTTGCCCTCTCTCTCTTTCTCTCTTTCACTGGTCTGTCTAACTCTTGCGCTTCCTGCTAGAGCGCCCCTAGAGGCCGTTCCCTTAAAAACACATAAATTAGCCGCATCGCTGTATTCACCTTATTCCGGAAGTTGCCGTATGCGCCGCAGTCTTGTCTCCGTTGTATTAGTTTACATGGAGCAGACGAGCTCAACAGAAAATAAGTTCTACACGGAATAAAAAGCCGTTTTCAGACTGACCAGGAAATCGGTGCGTTGTTGACTTGTTGTTGCTCATGTTCATTAAACATTTTACACAAATCAATCTACTTTATGTAACATTTTAGCGGCAAGACTTTTCCCTCGTCCGTCTTTAGCTTTAACGGAGTTCTCGTCTAACGGAAGTGTGTTTACAACAAAAGTGTGTATCTGTGGCAAAAAACTGCTAAAGTGGGCGGGGCAGAATAAGGTGAATAAGCCGCAGGGTTGAAATCATGAGAAAAAAGTAACAGCTTATAGTCCAAATTTGATGGTATATCTAATGTTTAACCACTGCTTTTGTTTCACAGAACTTTGCACGGTTGACATTTCCGGGCCGCAGATGGATTGGACTGAACGACCCGCAGCGGGAGAAGGTTTGGAAATGGGTGAACGGCTCACTGGTGACCACAAGGTTCATACTAGGACTACAGCTATCTATCTCTAAAAGATAAGAAAAAAAAAACGTTAGAAAACAACAACATTGCATTACACTTCTGTTAGAATCTTTATTAATGACTAATTAATAAAGATGAAATCAGAACAGTTCTAGAAGCTCTGAATTATTTAGCTTTTTACGTCATATCTTTCAGTGTTGGTTTACCTTCTGTTGCACTTTGAGCTCTGTGCTCTGCAGCTCTTGTGATGATTCTTCACTGAGGTTGATTCATGTTGCAGTGTTAGCTTTGTGTGCCGTTCCCTTTAGCCTCCACGTCTTTAGCTCTTGTCAGTGACCTTCTGTTTGATCATTGTGGTCCTTGTGCTCTCGTACACAACAAAACTCAACTCATAGAGAGCACTTGTAGATGCCAGACCAACACCAGCTCCATCTATCACTGTAGATCTAAATTTCAATGTAACTATAGTTCTGAGTGTATGAGGGGCCCTTACTTGTTGTTTGGTCATGTATCTTACTTTTTTATGTTTTATTTAATCCTTATTCAACCAGGAAAGTCCCATTGAGAATAATAATCTCTTTTTCAATGGAGTCCTGGCCAAGACAGCAGCACAAATTTACATTCTCATAAATTTAGACAGGTTAAACACTCACATAAAACAAATTCCCTAAAAACAATTACAAATGATTGCTCTCATTTCAATCCGGGGGTACACGGTGGCAGAGCGGCTAGAGCTTCTGCCTCTCAATAAGGAGATCGTGGGTTCGTATCCCAGACCACCCCAACATCGTGGTTTCGAATTCCGAACCACCCTAACATCACACGATCTCTCTGGGTGGAGTCTGCATGTCCTCCCTGTGTTACCGTGGGTTCTCTCCGGGTTCTCCGGCTTCCTCCCACCGTCCAAAGACATGACTGTGTAGTTAATTGACAACTCTAAATTGTCCCTAGTGAATGAATGTGAGAGTGAATGGTTGTCTGTCCTTGTCTGTCTCTCTGTGTCAGCCCTGGGATGAGTTGGCCACTGTCCAGGGTGTACCCCGCCTAAGGCCCAAAGTCACTGGGATAGGCTCCAGTCACCCGCGACCCCTAACGGGAATAAGCGGTAGAAAATGAAAGAAAAAAAAAAAAATGAATGAATGCTCTCATTTCCAGTTTTACATTTACACATTACATTTTACCCTAAACATGTGAGAGATTCAACATGATCTATTCAACATGTCTAGACTTTAACTGTACTTAGTTGGGCTTTTGAATAATAGATTCAGGCTATATTTGTGAAATAATATAATTGTTTACTTAAATAATAAATACACTGTAAATACACTGTAAATACAGTGTAAATACAGTCCCAATCAAAAGTTTAAGACCAGTTGAGTAAATGGCAAAAGTCACATTTTGCAAGGTTCCAAGTAGAGCTTCAATAAGCACCAAGAAATTGGTGCGAGACAAAAAAAGGGTTGACTAAACATTTTATTGAAAACAACAATTAAATTGAAATAGGCCGTTCTGCAGCTGATCAAAACAGAAATAAAGTCCCAAACATGAACTCAGTAATGAGTAGTGCACCATTATTGTTGATCACTTCAAAAATTGCTTGTGGCGCTTGATCCAAGTGTTTCCAGGAAGTGAGAGGAACATTTGTCCAAGTGATGAAGACGGCCTCATGAAGGACGTCTACTGTCTGAACTGTGCTCCATTTGTGTAAAGCTCCCTTGCCGTCCGTCCCCAAAGGGTCTCAGTTGGATTTAAATCAGGGGAACACACAGGTGTGGTTCCACAGACGAGGCCCTCAGTCATGAGGGATGCTCTCTGCATCATCTGCACAGAGCCAGGGGCCCCTGCACCACCTGGAGCATCATTGTTCCACTGAAGGAAAAAGACCCCAGATCATTATGGCGCCCCCTCCCTGTAGAGTGTAGAAAACATCTCAGGTGGATCTTTTGTTGTGCCAGTAACGTTTAAACCATCAGGACCATCAAGGTTACATTTTATCTCATCAGAGAATAAAACTTCTTCCACCTTTCAATGTCCCATGTTTGTCTCCTGTAAAGTCCAAGCTGCAGTTCTGTGACGTTCAAGGAGATGAGGCCTTAATTTGAGTTGAGGATCGTCCTGTGTCTAGACGGACAGCCAATCAGATCCTCAGGTTCAGAGCTGGGGTCATTTTTTTGGCTCCTCCACTTGACCTTTTTGTTCCATGACCCTCAGGATCTTTTAAGAAATTCCAAATGACTGTCTCACTGTGTCCCACCTCAACAGCGATGGAGAGAGGCCCTGCTTATGGATACATGTGGCCCAGCGGCCCATAGTAAAGCCGGCTCACTCTTTCTGCCTCTCTCTCCTCTCTGTAGCTTGCTCGCTCTCTTCACTACAAACAGCGGCCCAGAGCCTTGCTCTGATTGGCCCATCCAGCTGTCTGTTAAGCAAACTATGGTCTATATTGATTGGATACAGGTCTCCAAGTCCCATATTGTAGGCCTTTTCATTGATTGATATTGTCCTGCTGTGGTGATTGGTTGTGTGTGCAGTGGGTGGGAGTGTTGATGTTTTGGGTGCTCTGTGCTACACGTGTGTCAGACTGAGCAGAATGAGATGACAAGAGATGTTTTCAGAAAAGCGCCACAATATGGCCTTAAAACAGACTTTGGACATAAATGCACAGCAGACAGAGCTGACCTTACTCAAAATGTACCACTGTGCTGCAAAACGTAAATCTCTTTCTCGAGTGTTAACAGGTTAAAGCAGTAGCCTGATAGAAAATAAAGTCACGTTAAACCTGCTGTTGATGTTTTGTCCCAGGACAGACCCTATGAGCAGAGGTTCATCTGGGCTGAGCTGAAGCTAAAACAGCTCCTGAGGACAAACATGGCTCTGTTCAGTCTGTGTAGAAAGTGTCTCCTAAATAGGGTGACCAGATGTCCTGCTTTGTGCGAGACTGCACAGCATTTTCAACTCAAACCCTGCACTGACAAAAGGGAGCTGTCCCACATTTGGTCAGTTTTCATCTGGTCACCCTACTCCTAAAGGTAAGACTTTTATTGTCCCTAAAGGAGACAAGCACATTACTATAACACCTATGCTACACGTGCTTTGAACCAAGAACCCAAACTATTACATCAGGCTTCAATAATTAAAGGTCCCATAACATGTAAAATCGACTTTTCAGAGGTTTTAACCTTCCTACAGTGCTATTCTGGCCTCGTATGTTGTGCCCAAAGGGTTTTTTGATTGATTCCCGCATGTTTTCGTTAGTGAACTGTCTTTTCCGTCCCCCTCGGCTGAGCAGCAGACGGGGGCTCCTCACAAGGATGACACGGTGTTTAAGCCACGCCTCCGGGAAGCACGCAGCCGCAGAATAAAAACAGCTAATGCTAATGCTACACAGTAATTACACGATGGATACGACAGATCGAAGAGTTAGCTTGTTATTTACCAAACGGCAACGTCCGTCGTTGAGGCACTGGAGCACGTCAAACTCCAGGTCAGATCCAGGACGTAGGACTCAGCACGACGCACCGTCAGGACGGATAAAAGGTTTATTCCTGTGTTTGTGTATCGCTGTTTACCGGAGCACACGGCGCATGCACACTATCTCCGCTCTAGGCTTCGGCACGGGTTGGGCGGGGAGGCGCACGGGTTGGGCGGGGGAGGCAGTCTGCTCTCTGTTCGGGGGGGTCAGATCTCAGAGTGAGCTGTTTGCTTTTGCAAGGAGGGGGGCCAGTCCAAGAAATGGGTGTTTTTTGGAAACTGTTATGTTATGGATATTGCACAACGCAAAATTTTATCAACAAAGCCCTTAGAATGTAAATGTAATGGGGAAAATAGCAGAATATGGGACCTTTAAGTTGCAGAGGAACTGTACTGCTGGCTGTGCTTCTGTGTGAGCCTGCAGTACAGAGTGTGAGACCTAAAATACTAGGAATGTTTCCTGCTGTGTATCTGACTGCACGTCTGTCCAAATGCAGTTCTGTGTGATTGGAGGTTAATTCAGCCTGGATTTGCTCACCTTTTGAACATTTCTGTGGATGAGGGCATGTAAATTGTGTATTCATTGGCATCAAATACCTTCTAAAATGCTATATATTTTATTGATATTCTCCTTGGGGGAGGGCCCCCAAACCCCCTGATTGGACTTGTATGAGGTTAACATAGATGCTTGTTTTGAAACCTGGTACATTATTGTTGTTCCAAAAACTTTTGCTGCTGTGGTGCACTTAAACATATATACTTTACATACAAAGTACTTTTAATGAATAGAAACATAATAAATAATGTGTATATTTTAACATTTTATTTAGCTTGAGGGCTGGTCTATAAAAAATGTTCCCAGTCTGAAAGTCTTGGATTTGGGCTGTTAAAGGCACGTGGTCCTAAACTTCATCAGCTGCAGAACGGCCTATTTCAGTTTAATTGTTGTTTTCCATAAAATGTTTACTCAGACGTTTGTTTTTTTCTTGTTGCTTATTGAAACTCTACTTGGAGCCTTGTTAAGATACAACTATCTAAATGTGACTTTTACCATTTATTCAACTGGTCTTAAACCTTTAATTGGGACTATAATTGTATAAATGATGACGTTTCAATCGTGATTAATCACCGTTCCAAAAGTGTGATTAATCAGATTAATGTTCTATGTCATTTGACAGCACTAGTTATAACACAGATCTGATGGCCTCACAGATATAAAGTAATGTATGCTTTCAGTACAGACATTATTTAATGTTCTAAAACAGTGGTTCTTAAACTTTTTGTCTGGGGACCCCACAAAAAAATCTTGTGAGGTCTGGCGACCCCACATTACTCCCACACCGATTTTGGGCAGACCTATAGTTATTGACACTCCCTCAAAAGGTTTATGACATTCCGTCAAACTAAATCAACTAAAAACCAACTGGCAGTGTAAGAAATACAAGAATTTATTTCACAAGAAGTGTAACAAAGCGAACAGAGTAAACAAATAAACACTGAATAATTATGACATTAAATAATACACTAAATAATGTTGTATTTCTGTCTATAAAATACAGGGGTCACTGGGTCAAATGCCCTACCTCACTGTGCAGTAATTTGTTGACGGTCCCTAAAGAATAACATACAACCGCAGTAAAACTAACTTTCACTTGCACTTCACTGATGGCCTTATATCTGACAGATTTCAATGTCAACTATACACTTACAATGTATATAAACTAAAACACTTAAAATTATACATGAAATAATATGCTTAGAAATGTAGATAAAACTGGAGTTGCAGGTCAGGCTGCGCAGGTTATAGAGGAAATTAGTATTGGACACATCTCGGTCCTTGTCTGGGACAAGTTAGTTAGCAGGAGCCATGAGGCCCAGCCTCAGGTGGGACTTTTCTCCATCATCTGAGTGAAACTGTCTGGAGGATGTGGACAGGGAATGCACGCAAAAGGCGCTGTGAGGAGCGGAAGACCTGAAGCGCAGAAGCGGGTTTGAATGACGAACCGCGCCGTTCACGGAGCGCACGAGCCCCGCTCAGACCACAAGAGCCCCGCTCACGGAGCGCTCGAGTCCCGTTCACAAGCCCCGCTTAGATGAATAGCACCATAGCTTCATCATGTCTGTTAACACAATAAACACATGTGACAGCCCAGTGAAAACGTCACTAAACAGGGCGGCAGACAAAGCATGGTAGGAAAACAAGCGCTGGCTGAGGTGCACCGCGCTCTTTTGCCGCGGAGCGCGTTACGCAAGTGATGACACACGTGCCTCTGTCCCCTGGCCCGAGCCCGACACGGCCCGGCCCAGCCCTCCAACGGAAAATGGAACGGAAACGGAAAATGTGGGGACCCACTGAACATGACTCGTAATGTTCACGAGTCTTAAATCACAAGTCCGAGTCTCAAGTCTTTAGGTACGAGTGCGAGTCGAGTCGCGAGTCTCTGAAAACAGGGACTTAAGTCCGACTCGAGTCCGAGTCTCAAGTCCCCATCTCTGGTAACAAATTTATAGTATGAAATATTTTTGGAAAAAACATACATTACATTTAGACATATTTAATTCAAATATCAAACGTTATATTGTTTCTATTGGAGGAGCAGCACTAGAGTTTCGATCGGGCCCAAAAATTCAAGCCCGACCCGGCCGAGCCCGCGCATACTGTCCGAACCCGAGTCATTTTCCGAACGATTCGACCCAAACCCGACCCAGGTCCGCGCACGTGTAGAACCGGAGTTACGTAAACTGAGTTCCGTGTTATAGGCAGAATAAGCGCCTGACAGGGCTTCAAGTGTTTAGTGTTCTACCTGCACCAACGGGACGTCTCCTGTCCCAGACGCTGACGCCGGCCCACATGAGCTCTCTCCCTCGCTCCCTTCTTCAGCTTTTTGGGAAGGCATCCATGGCTCTCTCCTCCTGTTCTTTTTCCTCCACTGCGCGCTAACTCTCTCTCTTCTCCTGCTGTTTCTCTCTCTTTTACTCTCTCCTCCGCTCCGTGTAGAGCCGCGCTCTTTCAGTAAAGTGTCTTGACCCCTTTATTCGAGGATGAGGAGGAAAAGAACAAAGCACTGGCTGCACACCGCGCTCTTTCGCTGTGAAGCGTGCGCGCCTCTGCCCTCGGGCCGAGCCCGACTCAGCCCGACAGCAGAGCGGACGGGTCGGTTTCGGGCTGGCTCCGGCTCGGGACAAGTGGACAGCTTTAAGCTCTAAGCGGCACACACAGCGCCTAGGAATGCGAAAACAGCAGCTCTGAATTTGTATATATATATATTTTTTTTTTTCATAGTTTCACCTCACAAAATAGCACGTTAATTCCCGACTGGAAAAATAATTTGGCGACCCCTAGTTTAAGAACCACTGATCTAAAACATGAGATGCAAACAGAGGTACTGAAGCAACAGTTATGGTTAGATTAAGATATAAAGTTCTCATCTTAGGCACTAAGACAACAGAGTTAGGACTGCCTCAAGATATTTTATTCATTATTCTGTTGATTAATATATTTAAGTCACTATTTGATTGCTTTTCAGTTTCTGGAAGTCTGGGGAGCCAAACAAAGGCAGTAATGGAGATGAAGACTGTGGTGAAATAAACTTTATAGACCAGTTGTACAACTGGAACGATGCCCCCTGTTCTTTGAAACAAAAATGTATCTGTAAAAAAATACCAGCTTGAATTGACTTTTAAAATGTTTGTTCTACATTTGTTATTTTGCCTCTTCATAACTCAGCATTCACTGCACTTTTTTGTTTCAATAAAGATTTGCATAAAACACAGCATGATTTGTGGAATGTAAAATCTTGTTCACTCTGAGCGATGGTTAACTTCAGATGTTGAACTGCTGGTATGCTTGTGTCAAATATAGCACATATGCCTGCCGTGTGGGAGTTTGAATCTGGCTCTGACCATTTACTGCATGTCATTCCCGTCTCGTCCCCATTTCACGCTGTACTGTCCTGTCAAATAAAGCCCATGGGCCAAAAAATCCTGTACGACCTGAGTCTGTCTGAGCTCATTTCAAGAGATTGTTAAATCCGCTAACGTCGCTTACGTTTTCTTTACGTTACGTTTTCTTAAAAAACTAATTCTGTAGGCTATGTAAGTCAAAACCATGAATGATTAATAAGCTTTGGTGCACACAACTTGGTGAGGAAAAAAAAAAAAAAAGGAAGGAAGGAAATTTACAGGAAAACGGAAAAAGAATCCCTCTCTATCAACTTTAACAAGTTTTCACCTTTTTAACAAAGTGCAACTTGTTTAGAGGATAAATATCTTGCATTATTTGTATTTGTATTGGCCGTTAAACCTACAACTTATCTGTGGCTCCACCTACTGGCTGCAGAGGTAATTACACATTTGTATATCCACCATGTTTTCTAATGCAGCTGTTCAAAGATGTGACACAGTTGTAATGATCGTGTTTAGAGGAAGAAATGCTCAGGTCTGGTGATGATTTAAGGACTTAAAACAGCAGAAGATTGTCGGAAAAGTGATGTCAGTTATCAAAAAACATCACACATCGAAGGAATTCAGTGTTTTTGACGGTCGGAGGGAGAGGATCTTCAAACTAGGATTCCGGAAACAGTGTGAATGAAGCCAAATGTGACTCCAGGTAGGTTTTTGACGACGGAACAATGTTAAAACATGGCTAAAAGGTCAACAAAGTCAATAATATTTGTCCTTTAAGGAACATTTAAGTGTGACCATCTCCTTCTGAACAAATCAGAAAAAAATAAATACATAAAATTAAAGCCATGAAGCGTCGATGGTGGCCCTCGCCCCCTGCGCAACCGCCTTCCCTTGCGGCCTTGGTCGGTCCGAAACCCCCACCCCCCAGTCCTTCACATCCTCCGTCTTGGACCCACTGCAGTTCACCTACAGAGCCAACAGATCTGTGGACGGAGCCATCAACCTGGCCCTCCACTTCATCCCGCAGCATCTGGACTCCCCAGGAACGTACACCAGGATCCTGTTTGTGGACTTCAGCTCTGCATTCAACACCATCATCCCTGCTCTGCTCCAGGACAAGCTCTCTCAGCTCAACGTGCCTGACTCCATCTGCAGGTGGATCACTGACTTCCTGACGGACCGGAGGCAGTGCGTGCGGCTGGGGAAGAATGTCTCAGAGACTCAGACTATCAACACAGGAACTCCACAGGGCTGTGTACTTTCTCCTCTGCTCTTCTCCCTGTGACACCAACTGCTGCACCTCCAGCCACGACTCTGTAAAACTGATAAAGTTTGCAGACGACACCACCCTCATCGGACTCGTCTCCGACGGCGATGAGTCTGTCTACAGGAGGGAGGTGGACCGGCTGGTGTCCTGGTGCAACGGCAGGAACCTGGTGCTCAATGCCCAGAAGACAGTGGAGATGATCGTGGACTTCAGGAAAGTCTCAGCCCCCCTGCCCCCCCTTGCTCTGACAGACTCTCCCATCACCACCGTGGACTCTTTCCGCTTCCTTGGCACCACCATCACTCAGGACCTCAAGTGGAGCCGACCATCAGCTCCATCATCAGTCAGGCCCAGCAGAGGATGTACTTCCTGCGGCAGCTGAGGAAAGCCAAGCTGCCGGCGCAGATGATGGTGCAGTTCTACACGGCCATCATCGAATCCATCCTCACCTCCTCCATCACCGTGTGGTCCATCCTCACCTCCTCCATCACCCTGTGGTCCATCCTCACCTCCTCCATCACCCTGTGGTCCATCCTCACCTCCTCCATCACCGTGTGGTCCATCCTCACCTTCTCCATCACCGTGTGGTACATCCTCACCTCCTCCATCACCGTGTGGTACAGGAGCCCCAGCCACGGAAAAACAGACACTACAGCGCATTGTGCCTCTGCTGAGAAGGTGATCGGCTGCAGCCTTCCATCTGTCCAGGACCTGTACATCTCCAGGACTCGGGGACGAGCAGGTCGGATCACAGCTGACCCTTCTCACCTGGACACGGACTATTCGAGCCACTCCCCTCGGGCAGGAGGCTACGGTCCATCCGGACCAGAACCTCCCGCCACAAGAACAGTTTCTTTCCCTCTTAACCCTAACATTTTATAACACCTGCCACTTTAACAATATTATATAAGAACTATCTACCTGCACTGCTACATTTGCACATTGGCACTGTCTGCCAACTGTACATTTCAGTATATAGTCTTAGTCTTACTTTATCTTAGTCTTAATTTTATGCATGCCACTTTTATATATTTTATTACATTTCATTCATTGTTTTATGTTGCACCTTACGCTGAAGCAAGTTCCTATGTTTGTGAATTTTGATTACTGACAATGGTAATAAGCCATTTCTGATTCTGATTAAACAAGGCTTGACCCCCTTCAAATGCAGTGGTAAATGCAGATTCCTATTTGTTGGCCTATTAAAGTCAGTTTCTAGGTCTATATTCTTAAAATAAAGTCAAACATTAGATATAAGGCTAATTTATCACTCTGTGTGTCGCTTATTTTTTGTGTTTGGGGGTCGCAAATGTGAACTATATTTTTGGGGTCGCAACTGAAAAAGTTTAAGAACCACTGGTCTAGAGCATGGGCCTAATAAAACTAAAAAGAAACTGGTGAAACACAATGACCCTCGCCAGTTTACTGGCTCGGGCCAACAACATTCTGTTTCAACTCTCTTGCTCTGATTTGGGAAAGTAACAAGAAACAGATGTAAAATGTAAAATAAATGTATAAGTTATAATTAACAGGAATGGGTAAGGTACCTAACCAGAATGGACACAAAAAGGAACCAAAACCAAATATAAACTTGGCCCTGCAGTGGATCTGGCCCACAAGGGGTTGCTGACATTAGTAAGGAATGTGTACAATGTCTGTCCAAAAAAAGTCACCACAGAAAAAGCCTTTAGCTTTGATTAAAGCCCACATCTGCTGTGCCATTGTTTGAATAAGCTTCTGCAAAGTCAAAAACATTATTTCCACCCAATATTGCTATAATTTTTCACCAAGATCTTGTGGATCTCCAAGTCTCTCTGTCTTCCTTTCTTCCTGTCTCTGTCTTCCTGTCTGTATGTCTCCGTCTCTCTGTCTCCGCCTGTGTCTTTCTCTCCTTGTCTCTCCGTCTCACTCTCTCTCCATCTCTGTGTCTCATTGTCCCTCTGTATCCTTGTCTATCAGTCTCTCTCGCCCCTGTCTCCCTTTATTCTTGTCTCTATCTCCTTGTCTCTCTGTATGTCTCTACCTGTCTCTGTATCTCCATGTCTCTCTGTCTCTCCATTACTCTCTCACTTTCTTTCTCCCTTTCTCCTCGTCTCTCTTTACCTGTCCCTCTCTCTCCCCCTCCCTCTTGTCTCCTTCTCTCCCTGTGTCCTTGTCTCTCACTCTCTCCCCCTTCCTCCCTGTCTTTGTATTGCCCTGTCTCTCCCTGATTCTCTGTCTCTCCTGGTCTCCTTGTCTCTCTCTGTTTCTTTCTCCCTGTCCCCTCGTGTCTCTGTTCCCCTGTCTCTCCCTCCCTCTCTGACTCTCTCTCCCCCTGTCCCCCTGTCTCTCTGTATTTCTCTCCCTGTCTCTCAGTTTCCCTGACTCTCTGTCTCTCCCTGTCTTCTTGTCTCTCTCTCTGTCACTCGGTCTCTGTGCCGCTTTCTCTCTCCATCTCTCTCTGTCTTTTTGTGTATCTCTCAGTAGATTTTTTCCAGGTTTCATTTGATTTTGTGCTGCAGGGGGATTTAAGCGATATTTACGCCTCAGATAAAGAAGACGGGCAAGAAGGAAAGGACAACAAAAAACAAAAAGATTGATGCCAGTCATCTTTGTCCACAAGATGAACAAGTTCTGTGCGTGGGCGATACAAAGAGCACATTTTGAACCACAGCCTCCCTGAGAGCTCTGAGACATAGCCCAGTTCCAAGAAAGTTGGGCTAAAAGACAAGAGCACCAGCTGAAAACAAAAATGTCAAAATATTTTTCTACACCACAAAAGATGCCTCTCCCCTGTCGCCCTGTTTCTGGCGATTCTGGTGTTTGAAGTGCTTTGCCCCGATTTGATCCAGTCCAGACGACCTCCAAACATGAAATCGAATGCTTAAATACCAAAAAGGAGCCACGCTTTTGTATCCTGCATGCTCATTCTGTAAGGCAAGGCAAGTTTATTTGTAGAGCACAATTCGTACATAAGGCAATTCAAAGTTCTTCACATAACAGGAAAAGTTGCATTAAAATCACAAAACACAAAAAGACACACAGAATAATTTTAAAATAAAGCGCTTTAAAATAGAAAAGCGCATATCGTATCTTTCAGTCATATGCACATCTAAACAAAACTGTTTTTAGGCTTGGTTTAATCATAAATCAGAGTAGAGGCCTGTCTCATATCTTCAGGGAGACTGTTCCAGATTTTAGCTGCAAAAAACTGAAATGCTGATTCCCCATATTTAGTCCTGACTCTGGCACCAGCAGGAGGCCGGTCCATGTTTAGTCCTGACTCTGGCACCAGCAGGAGGCCTGTCCCTGAGGTCCTCAGAGTGCGAGATGGTTCATATGGCACTAACATGTCAGAGATGTACTTTGGTGCTTGGCCATGGAGAGACTTGAACACAAGCAGAGCTGCTTTAAAGTCTATTCTCTGAGCCTGAAGCCAGTGCAGAGACCTGAGCACAGACTAATGTGATCGTACTTCCTCGTTCTAGTCAGGACTCGAGCAGCAGCGTTCTGGATGCACTGCAGCTGTTTTACAGTTCCTTTTTAGAGGCCAGTGAGCAGCCGTTACAGTAGTCTAACCTACTGGAGACAAATGCATGGATAAGTCTCTCCAAGACTGGTTTATACACAATACCTTTAATTTTGTCAATGTTTTACCTTCTAGACGGAGCCCTTCATTATCATTTGCAGGAGGTGTAAGGACAAAGTCCAGACAAAGTGGTCTGCACAGCTAAGGAAGACAGTAACCTAAACTAGGATGCAAGACAACATTCGACCCTGGGGGACTTGACATGTGCAGTATTTACCAACTTTGTGTGTGGACTGAAGTAAAGCTTTTGCTTTTCAGATTGAACAGTGTCTGCAATGTCAAAAGCTGCAGAGCAATTTGAAGGAGAAGGCCCAGTACCAGCCATTAGAGGTAAGACCCATGTAAGTAAACACTTTTACAAACTGTTCACTTGATGTTTCATACGCAGGTCAGAGAGCCATTTGGGCTCATCAGAATGGACCTAGTGGGCAAACTGAACAAAACAGCCAGTGGCTTTCAGTATGTGTCCTTAGAGACTATTTCACATAATACCCTTTGAATGAGAAAACTGCTGAAGAAGTAACAAACTGTATACTGCAGCTGTTTTACCGCTTTGGGGCCCCCCAAAGGATTGTGACTGATCAGGGTACAGCGTTCAGGAATAAAGCAAGAAAAGGAATATAATCTGGACATTACAGCATTAATCAATGTTATAAATGCAGAGCTGTGTGAAAAACTAGGAATAAAGCACGTTTTTTGTGCTGGTGGTCTGGTGGAGAAAATGAATGGAACAATACAACAGCCTCAGTTCAGCACACAGGAGTGGACTGTGCGCTCCTTATTATAATACTTATAGTCAAGATGTCCCATAGTGAAGGTGCCTCAACAAAATGGTTAGAAATCTCCCAACTACTTCAGAGAAACATCTCCAGTCTACAAAGTTTGCTATCAATACAAAGATGCAACTCACCACCAGGTACAGTTCCTTTTTTCTGTTTTTTTGGCAGAGGTCCGGTATCCTTCAGAGATACACGAGTCAGTAGGGGGGGTCAGGGCAAACTAAATTAATAAAAAATTAAATTAAATTAAAAAGAGCCAAAGTGAAAGTCAAGTGGTCATAATGAAAAGCTTTAAGGTTGTAGACCTGTTAGACAGGAACAGTGAAAAGGGGGAAAGATGGCATCAGACATGTGGAGGCCTTTCAACATTATTGAAATTGAAGGTAAGATTGTCAACCTGCAGGATGAAAAGGGGGGGTCAATGAATCTTGACCATATTACAAGATTCATTGAAACTAAACCTCACATTCCAAGGAAGTTGCGAGCTGTGGGGGCTGATCAGCCTGCTGCACCTCCTGCTGCACCACGGGTTCATCTTTTAACAAGGAAAACTCTACGTAAAGAGTAAAAAGTGTCTCTGTAGCAAATTTGCAGTCTTACAACTTGTATGGGCTGGTGTAAAATTAAGTACTTCCTTGTGGAGTGTCATTGGAAGCTGCATACATGGGATTTTGTGCAGCTGAGCCCAGGCATGAAGGTGAGAGTGAGGTATGCTCCATCATGGATTATCCTGACTGTGCAAACTGTCATTATAAAAGGGCTTACATGCCAACTCACAATTGCTACTTTTAGTAAATAAATCCATATTTGCCACAGTCCTAGACTCATGTTGACTCCACTGTGGGAGGGAGTCAATTTGCTGAGGATGGAGGTGGCAAGAACCCTGCTGGACAAGGTACTGAAATTGTACTTAGAGCAGCTAATTTTTGCTTGTTGCAATGTATGTTTTGCGTTTTAGATACTCACAAATTTCTCACTTGGAATGTTTTGACCCTGATAATACACTTTTCTAATGCATTTCAGTAGCTTATTTTGCATTGTAACAGGATAGGATAGTAATAGGATTGCATAGGAATTTTTTGGTCGGTAGAAGATTTTCCAATGAACATTCCTCAAAAAAGTGTGGATGCAGCTGAAAGCTACTTCAGCTATGTTTTGATGATGGAACTACAGCAGAATATGTGTCCTTCAATTTGCATGTTTTGGTCTTTGTATTGTGTTTTCTTTTGAGCGCAATTTATTTTGAATAGTACAAATGGTCATGAAACTTAAAATCTTACACAAGTGAATGTAATGTTAACTTGATATTGATGTTTGAATGGCCGAAAGCTGGGTATGACGGTTGTGAATTGTAACCAAGTTTCTTTTTATGTTTAAAAGGCAAGACAGAAATGGAGTGAACATGTAGCTGTGATGATCTCTTGGGAGAGGTGTGTGGCAAGCATATGAGTGCTGTGCCTATCGGCTCCCGGTCAATAGGTGGATAATTAGTTAATGTAATCCAGCTGGTGACTGTAAAGACATCCCATTTAGTCCAAAGTGTGGATGGAGCATGGGGCAGTGGATAAATAGATAAGCACCCACAGCATCAAGCACCAACCAGTGTCGCCATGGTATGTGTTAGTATGTGTGACATGATTAGTATTCAACAAGCCCCAACTGAGGCCTTCATGGCACCTCTTCCAGCCAAGGTGAAGGGTGGAATGAAGAGGAGTAGCAGTATTGGTGGTTAGCTGTCTAAGTGTCTCTGAGGTCTAGTATGAATGTAATTTTAAATCCCCGGAACAACTATTTACACTGTTTTACATGGGTCTCGTGACTGATGGGACAATCTCAAAAATACATTATTTGCCCTAGTACTCTCTTACCATCCTAACTGTAGAAAAGGTTTCAGGGGTTGTCATCTGGACGCTGTTTGAAGATCGAGACGTTTCAACTTCTATCCAGAAGTCATTGTAAATCAGAGAGCTGGTATGGGAACTCTGGCTTATATACTCTCTGAGTAGTGAGAGCCCTGCCTACAGGGAGGAGTCACTGATAGCCTGTTTTTGTTTCGTTAATCATTTGTCCTGCCTAGTGTCACCTGAACCTGCTAATGGCCTGTTTTTTTGTCAGGTTAATAGATGGCCCTGCCTAATTTCCCCTGAGGCTAATCTATGGAGAAATCCTTGTTCTATTTTTCTGTTGATAGCTGGCTGTTGCTCCCTCATCACTGCCGATGACCTGATTAACATTTGACTGATCTATTGATTTGGACCAGTGGATGGGGGGTTGTCAGAAATCTTAGCTAAATTAAATCTTAAACTTGTTTTAGAGGGTTCTCTCTTTTACAAAAATTGCCTCCTTTACTCCTCTTTCAAACCAGTTCTTTTCTCTGCTCAAAATCTTCACCTCACTGTCCTCAAACGAGTGGTTTGTTGCTTTCAGGTGCAGATGGACTGCGCTTTGCGGTCCTGCTGTGGTAGATCTTCTGTGCTGGTACAGCCTTTTGTGCAGTGGCTGTTTAGTCTCTCCTATGTAACGTTCTTTGCAGCTGTCCTCACTGTTTCTGTTTAAGTGTATTGCCTGGTTTGAAGTAAACAGGGATGTCGTGTTGTCTAAAAATCCTTTGAAGCTTCTCAGACAGGCCCGAGACATAAGGGATAGCAAACCCCCTCCTGCTTGGATCTTTTCCCTTTTTGTCCTGTTTCTTGGCTCTAACTTTGTTCAGGAAATTGTTCAGGAAAATGACTTGGAATAGTTAAACAATTAAGGAATTGCAGAACAATGAATAATAAGTGCCCTCTGCCATTGCGTCGCTTACATCCAAACTCCAGCAAACTTTGATAATCTCCCAAACCATTTCCGAAGTTCTCCTCTCCAAACCGCAACGTAAACCCGATCTGAATTCTTGCAGTATTCCTATGATTTAACGTTAGATTCCAACTCACACCATGCTTTTACTGTCGAAAGGTAATCAAAAGATGACGTTCGCAGGCGAGCATCAAGCGTATTCGCAAAGTTCGGACTTGTTTACACACTGGCCGCAGGTTTTGATTCAGGAAAGTCTACCCGGAAGGTGTTATTTTGAGGTGGAGTGGGTAGGCGCTGGAGTGTACGTAGCGTTAGCATATAAAAAGTATTAAAAGACAAGGAAACTCTTACGAATGTCTTTTTGGATCCAATGAAAAATCGTGGGCGCTGTGTTGTACGAGACAGAACAACTCCTTCATGTACAACGGGGTGAAAACCAAAGTCAAATGGAAGCTTTCGCACACGAAAGTGAAAGAGGGTATATTTGGATTACGCAGCGGGGATTCTGTGTTTTTATAGTGTTTTTTCCGACCGAGTGACACTTCTTCACAAAGTGGTGCACAGTTTTCCAGAGCCGCTTCACGCTGGGCTCAGGCTGTGGGCCAATGAGAGCGCAGCAAGCTTCACTCGACTGTAAAAGATTGTTTGTGTTGTGGAGTTTTAATTATGAAACAGGCAGCGGTGCACTTTCACTCACACCAACTAAAAGCTCATGTCTAAAACTGTGATTGTTTTCGCTAGCTTTGTGACACAATATGCTGCAATATAATGAATATTTTAATGTGATCATGAAAGTTAAATGAAAAATAAAAATATAAATGACTTATATATTTACTTAATTTTTTAAAACTTTTATACTGAAATGCAAAAACAACTGACGAAATGAAAAACACTTTTATATTTTATGCATGGTAAGATAATAATTTTTAATATGTTTTTTTTTACATAAATGCTTTTACTTTGGTGTCAGCGATTAGGAAATGCAATTTGTCATTTTATTGTGTTTATGTAAAGTGTTTTTTGGACAGCAGAGGGAGCCAGAATATACTGCTGTCTTTTCCCAAAAATTGTGAATATGTTCACTTAACAAAAAACATTAAAATAATGTAATATTTAAGATATGGACTTCTGAGTGTCTTTGTGTATATATGGGCTATTATTCTACACCTACAGACAGATGAGCTAAACATGAATCTAGTTCCTTACTGCTTCTTACCTTAAATGTCTGTTACAAAGTAAGGATTACTGTAATCAGATGATGTTTTTAGAAGAATAACCAGTGGTGGAAAGAGTACCGCAAATTTGTACTTGATTTAAATTACAGTTATATGGATAATAATGTACTCAATTACAAGTAGAAGTACTGCTGCCACAATTGTACTTAAGTAAAAGTACACAGTACACATGAACAATACCACTCAGCACCTTGAACAGTGTCAATCCTGCAGATTCTCCTCATTCATTCATCAGGCTCTGGCAGTGAAATGATCAACGAGAGAAACGTAAATCATAGCTTTAAGAAAAGCACTGGCCTAGATTTATCAAGAAAAGGACAAGTCATGGGTGCATGGTCACGTCCTCAGTGCATCTGCCACGGAAACAGAATGTCCTGTGCCACACTACATGAAGCTGCCAAGAAAAGTGATGAAATAACCTATATCTCATGACAGGAACAGTTTTGTCCACCTGCAGCTATAGTTTAAGTTTATCAAAATGTATCATTCTGACAGTTTGTGACTTTTACTGGACCATTTCTCTTTAGAGCATGATCAATATTTGGTGGAACTGGTCTGAGAAGATGAGTGGGAGTGCAGGACCTCTCCCCTGAACTGGAACCGGAGGCTCGTCCACAGACTCCGCTCCTCCACAGCCATCAGAGAGACCTTCTCTGGCCATGTTGGAGGAGCCCCTCGGCAGATGCAAGCACCACAGGAATGCAGAAGAGGAGGACACGCCACCGCGCCTCTCCTACTCTGTGCTGGGACGCCCTTCAGGAGGTAATTACACCACCACCATCTGCGAAAAGACTCTGTCAGACGAGGACTGAACCTGAAACTCAAATCTCAGCCACTCAATGCAGCGACATTTACCACCTTCAACCGTGCCATTTCAGCTCATGTAAACAGTCTGTCATTTAGGAGTCTAGTTTCAGTTGGAACATTTTTAAAGATACAAAAAAATAAAGCAAGTTACAAAAAACATATCATTTAAATGGAGCGGAAGTACAACAGGCTTCGATGTGTGCATTGGGCCTCGATTGGGGCAGAGTTAAAGGTGACTGGAATCCAATGACAGCACCACCAATGCACTGAGAAGAGTGTGTGACAGAGTTCAGGACGTATTTAGAAAACGTGCAGATTACTCAAAGATAGGTCAAACTAATCAATTATTAGAAGTATTAGAATAGAATAGTGGGCTTCAAGATGATGGTAATGACCAAGGTCCATACCAACAACAACTAAAACAAGCTCTGTTACCAGGAATGAGACCTGAAATAACAGAATGGTTACAGAAACATTATGTAGAACTTACAGTTTCTACTCTATCACAATTCATGACAAATGCTATTCATGCAGAGAAGGTTCCAAGGAACAAAAAGAAACAAAAGAAATCACAATCAGAGATATTCTTTGGTGATTCACAAGTGTTTTATGTAGGAAACTACAGAGGCAGAGGCCGAGGTAGAGGAAGAAACTATATAGATAGAGGAAGTAGTGGACAAGAGCGTGACTATATGAAAAAGAAAACAGAGAAATAGCAAATGAAAATGAGGAAGGTAAAGTTGAAGATGAAATACCTACAATTGATGAATTAATTGACATATCAAATGCAGAACAGGGAAATAAACCAGAAATAACTAATGCTAAATGGAGAACTAATAGTTTTTATGTGTGATACAGGGGAATTGTACAGCTGGAAAACAGATTACTCTAAGAAAGATTTATTTTGGACTACAACCTGTACTCCTAGTGTACATCTTAACGATAACCAAAGTTGAGACATATTCCCTCTGAGCACAGAGGAAGAAGAATCATTAAGAGAAATACCCCAATATTTATGGTCTAAAGGCCCTGCAGATGTAGGATTAATTAAAGGAGTTCGACCTGTGACAATTAAAGGAAAAACAGAATAAAGGCCTAGAATTAAACAATATCATTAAAACCAGATGCTGTAGAAGGAATCAGACCGGTAACAGAGGATTTTCTAAAGGCTGGGATATTAGTTCTGTGCCCTGAAGCTCCAATATTTCCAGTAAAAAAAGCATGATCATCAAAAGGATGGAGAATGATAGAAGATCTGAGCGCTGTAAATGAAGCAGTAATCCAAAGAGCACCAAATGTACCTGATCACACACGTTGGTCACACACCTTATGACCAGTCTCAAAATGGTATTCAGTGATAGCTCTTCACAATGCATTTTGGTCTATACCATTAAGTAAAGAAAGTCAACAATGGTTCATATTTACTTTTGAAGGTCAAAGACACCAGATTAAGTCAAGGTCAACAATATTCTCAGCTGCAACTGCTAATTATAAGATGTATCTTCTTCCTGTTCCTTTTGTTCATGCCAATAATGCATGTAATCATTTTGCTGTAATTGTCTTTGTTTTTTATTACTTGGTTTGATTTCTGAATTTGTGCTAATTAAAGTAAATGGCATGAACAATCAATCAATCAAAAAAAAAAATTGTCAAATTTTCAAATCAAAATATATGTAGATGATATTTTAGTCGCTTCAATATCAAGAGAAATATGTAAAGCTGATACATTAGCAGTACTTAAATATTTGGCGAAAACAGGAAACAAAGTAAGTCGAGATAAACTCCAGTTATGGAAAACAGAAGTGAAATAATTAGATCATACATTAACTCAAAAAGGAAGAACATATAATAATCACATTTTGTTATTTCTAGGGCGTCATAGTCATGGTGCCACTGGTAACAGAGGCCACGAGGCAGAGGAGGCCGAGGTGATGGAGGAGGTAGAGGAGGCCGAGGTGATGGAGGAGGTAGAGGAGGCCGAGGTGACGGAGGAGGTAGAGGAGGCCGAGCTGACGGGGGAGGTAGAGGAGGCCGAGGTGATAGAGGAGGCTGAGGTGACGGAGGAGGTAGAGGAGGCTGAGGTGACGGGGGAGGTAGAGGAGGCTGAGGTGACGGGGGAGGTAGAGGAGGCCGAGGTGATGGAGGAGGTAGAGGAGGCCGAGGTGACGGGGGAGGTAGAGGAGGCTGAGGTGATGGAGGAGGTAGAGGAGGCTGAGGTGATGGAGGAGGTAGAGGAGGCTGAGGTGATGGAGGAGGTAGAGGAGGCCGAGGTGATGGAGGAGGTAGAGGAGGCTGAGGTGATGGAGGAGGTAGAGGAGGCCGAGGTGACGCAGGAGGTAGAGGTGACGGAGGAGGTAAAGGAGGCAGAAGTGACGGAGGAGGTAGTGTAGACAATGGAGGGTGAGGAGGTAGAGGAGGCCGTGGTAGGAATGGTGGACAAGATATAGAGGAAGAATCTGAGGAACAAAGACTGGAAGAAGGAAGACGACATTGTCGATAAACAGATGAGCAGATAAGTCAAGATTGCAGGCCAGAATACTAACACTCAACCTACAACAGTGCCAAGAGCTGCTGAGGAGGTGTTTGCAGCAGCAGCCTGGGTTGTTGTGTGACATCCTGGCTGAAAATACACCGGTGAACCCTCCTGTTCAAGAACCCAACCAATCACATCGGTGTGTCTGTGGATGCAGGGAAATGCCAACAAATATTGAAAATAAATGTTGTGATGAGACACCTGAAGACTGCATATCACAACTTTCTCAAATGGCACTTCTTGACGTGGGTGGTCTTCGCTCAGACCGGGGGATTTGGAAGAGTGTCCGGGCTGGTGCAGATGCTCCACATCCAGGAGAGGACAGCTGTCAGCTCAGGTACGCTGCATACCGCCGGTTTGTTGTGTGGCATTATAGAGCCCCGGGACACTCATTCCTAGTTGTTACGTGTGGAAGATCAGAGAGACGTTTCCAGACTCCTTCAACCAATATGTGGGTTTTGTTCCAGGAAGACTTTGATTTGTTTTCATAATGTTATAAATGATTTTGTGTTTCTCTGTTGGATTGCTTATTTGTTTTTTGGTATACAATTAATAAATGTTTATAGGAATGTGATGCATCTTTATTTTTATAATCCTTTCCCTGAAAAAAACAAACCATATATAAGGATGAATTAACTTTGAAAAGTACAATTTATTCACTGGCATGATAAAACTAAAATGGCCAATAAAAGAATCACATAGTAATAGTTTCTGGTCAGGTGTGCGTCAGTATAATTCCAATTTATTGTTATAGAATATAAATGAATCCTAACCAGGCCTTGGCTGACTTGTGGCTGTAGAAGTTCTTCTTTGGATGGAGGTGGAACTGGTGGGAGAAGTCCAAATTGCAGCGGGTCATTTGGCCTCAGGGACCTCTTTGTCGACACTGAAGGACAGCCCTCAGAAGATGTTTCATGTACCCATAGTCCTTTTGCACTTTTATAGTGTGCAACCTCCACCTGCCATACCCATAAAAACAATAATGAACATGTGTCATTGAACACTATTCACCTTATTCCAGAAGTTGCCGTGGGCGCCTCCATCTTGTTTCCGTTGTATTCGTTTACGTGGGGCAGGCGAGCTCAAATTAGTTTTACACAGACTAAAAAGCTGTTTTCAGGCCGCCCAGGAAATCGGTGCATTGATGACTTGTTGTTGCACGTGTACTTTTTATTTTACACAATTCAATCTACTGTACATGATGTTTTAGCGGTGAGACTTTTCTCTTGTTTGCAGGGCGGAATAAGGTGAATTTACTGTCATAATTACTCCAGTGCGCCATCAGCATTTCTCTGAGCAATGAACATGATAATTGTAGTCCAAGCAGAAATTCAAAGTATCAAAGTAATTAGACTTTGCTATAGTTTACAATTATAATATTATTATAATATTATAATATTATTATTATAATATTATTATTATTTATTTCATGTCATAAATACACATCATCAGTGACAGCACATCAAACACAGAAAAACACAGAAAAAAATGAATTAAAATGAAAATAAAAATAAATGGCGTGGCTGTCAAATACAACACGAGCACTGACCAAAATGTCATTGAGCGCGGCTAGTGCCATGACACGGGTCATTAACACAATGGTGTGCAGGGCAAATTTGCAATGTTTATCCGTGATGTAAAACAATGTTTAAGAGAGTTAGGGACAATCTTCACACATTGTACGCTAAACAGGCACAACTACAGGCTTACTATTATGTCCCTAGCGTCATCAGATGACAACGATGTAAAATGGGTAATGATAGATCTGATGTTGCTTTTTTTTTTTTTTTTGATTGAATAATATCTTTGAATGAGATCATTTAGATGTTTTTTTTTTCAAAGCACATAGATAGTGCAGACATAATTACCATTGACCCGTCACAAATCATCATCACTGGTTGCTGATTTGGACCACACTCTTTCACAATGTCTGCATTAAAAGCCTGTAAGACGTAGTGTACAGAGGCAGTGGAGTGATCTGAGGTTATATATGTTGTCACTGCATAAATGATGATAAATGATGTCTTATTGTAAATTGTAAATCTTATTGTAAACGCTCATTGTAAATCTCACTGCTCACTTCTGACCACAACATGACACCGGACCTTTTGAAGGACCTGATTGGATGTTTTTTGTTTTTTCTATCAAAAGTTGTGCACTTAACGTCTCATTTTGACAAGGGTGATCTTTTTGTCTTTTCTCATGAGAAATATTCTTCTGTATATTTGAGGATGGTGCCTCATCTCTGCAGCCGGAGTCCAGTACAAGATTGTCCAGCTTGTGTAATTTGTGTAAATGTAGTACCTCTTAAAGGGCGGCGTCTAATTTCATGGGTGTGCGCCTGGCCTTTCTGCCTGTGAAATATATATTTTTATCCCATAATTAACAAACAAGACAAAAACCCATAAACAAAACAAACATAAATAAATACATGGATAAAAAAACAAAATGCCAGGTATATATCAGACATACTCTACATTTTATATACATATGCGCACACATACACACGTGCATATACGTGCACACGCACATACACATATGTATACATGCACATACATACATATACAATACATTTAATATATTTACATGCTTACATATACACTACGTTTTATATACATACATACTACATGTATGTATGTATATATACATACATACACATACATGGACACATGTAATAAAATAAAATGCATAAATAAATAAAATGCATAAATAAATAAATATGCAAATGGAATTGAACCTCCACCCATATTGGGGCTGTGGTCTTTTTTTTGTCTATTTAATACTTTATTTACATTACGTTATATACATACAGTCAATGACATATTTAATGTTGTTTTATGATTAAATTCTAAAAGTAAAACACAGCCCTATACAGATGTCACATAAATAATTTCATTATTGTGCACATTATTGCGATTTTTACAATATTATTGCTAGTAGTATTTACTTCTGTATGTTTTGCATTATATTCCACATCGGTGTACATACATTATTTAGTAAAGGCTGCTCTAATCAGGTCCATTAAGTCTGTGTTTCACGTAAGAAACATGCAGCACGCTCCATTGTGATCAAGTCCATATACTCCAGTTGTCTCTTGAGAGACAGTTTGGTTTTCTAACTTTCCAGTTCATTAATATAATACGCTTCGCTGAAAGAAAACCTAGATGTATCAAGTATTGTACTTCCTTTGTTTTAACTTCCTCTACTTTGTTCCCTAGTACACATACCTGTGGTGTCAGGTGAAAATTAACAGAGGCTAGTCATCGTTTTTGGATATTTTCGGGTTCTCCTCTGGACCACCCGCTGTTAATCAAACTAATATAGTATTGTGAGTATCATTTTGGGTGTCATCCTCTTCTGGACCAGGCTGTCAATCAAACAAACACAAACAATTTGTAGGACTACAAGGCACACAATTACTTGATGCACTGCACTAGGTAGACACTCTATCCAGAGGCTCAGGACCAGCTGTCAATCACTTAAACATTGTTTCTAAAGTGTTAGGTCACTAGTCATTTTAAGCCTGCTTGTTTACCGTCTAATTTAGATCCTGTCTGTGTCTTTTCTGTGAGATAAAGAATAGGGAATATTTTTTAGAAGAACAACCTTAGCCGGAGTCATTTTAGTTAGGAACTTACACATTTACACCCACTCGACTGGTCACACAAGCACTAGTTTCTCCTTCATCTGCTTTCACTTGACTCACTGCTGCTGGAACTACAGCAGCTGGCTGGAAAACTGAGGCAGGATAAACTGCTTGTAGAGGTTGCGCTGTTCCAGTAAATGTTCTCCCAGAAAAAAATGTGTCACAGACTTAAAGTCACTCTGCCCACAGTGGGTTTACATCAGGCTCAAAAATGAGGGTCGTGTCTTCTTGTTACGGGGTGCTTGTACACGGCATTCTACTCTCATGGATGTGTGCTCAGGTACAGTCACTGCTTCTCTCGTAGTTTTAAGTTTGTACTCTAAAACTGTATTTGTACTCACTTGTTCAATGCATGTTTTTATTTCACTTACTTCAAAATCGTGGAATGCTGTTGCAATAGTCTGGATAAGCTGGTCTTTATTCAGTTATAACAGTAGAACCTATGATCCTGAGTCTGGCAAGACTGGAGCCACTCAAAACCAGTGTGGGGACAGTGACCTCAGTTGTCTGGGCTTTATTAGCATGTAGTTTAACTGTGACTTCTAGTCAGGGCATACTTTCACCAACTGTCTATGAGCTTTACATGTAACAGATTTTCTTTTCACCACTTCTCATCTACAACAAATACCCGAGAGCCAGAGTCCTTGTGTCTTTTTGTTTTGAATGTAACAGTCAATCAAGTATTTCTGTCCAACTAATGGAGCCACTTTAAATGATTGTTATATTTGGGTGACTTGGTTTGGACAATATGACATGACACTGGCACTCCAGTGTTCAGTTCTATTTCGTATGTGCTTCAGCTGTTAGAAGAGGGGGAGGGGGGTCTTTTTTCAATAAAGGCCGTCAGGCCCGTTACGTCGCTAAAGGGCATGCTTTTTCCTTGTTATCTGACGTGCGCACACTGGTAGCGCTCACTGTCACTGACACACGCTCTGCTATTAGGAGCTCCTCAATCCGACACGGTAACACCTCGTTGGATCCGTCAGGGTTGTCTGACGCGCATGCTCAGGGAACTTACTCAGTCACACAACCCGGGGCATGGGGTCTTCTCTCTATCAGAGATGGTGGCTCCCTAATACCCCTCCCTACAGTGAGCCATGGAGCACGCTGCAGCCTGGCTCATGCTGCTTGTGACAACACGACATGGGTGCGTGCTACGTGCAGCGAGGCCCACGGCTCACTGCCTGACAGGGCTCGGCACGGTGCGGCTCACAGACGAGGCCGCGCCGGAGCACACCACAGGCTCATGGTCTGGAAGTTGAGAGGGGGAATCTCCTGGGTCTAGGACTGTTGTGGACACAATCCAGGGCGCACAAGCTCCGTCGACTGTAAAGGCTTATTGCTCCCAGTGGCGCCTCTTTTCGGCTTGGTGTGGGGAGAGAGCGCTGGACCCGGTCTCCTGCTCAGTCCAGGGCATGCTGGAATTTCTCCAAAGTCTTCTGGAGGGGGGTCGGGCTGCCTCCACTCTGGGCGTGTTCGCGTCGGCAATTGTCACAGGTCATCAGGGCTTTGCGGGCTACTCTGCCCGCAATCACCCACTGGTAAAGCGCTTCTTGCGGGGGCCCTTAGGAGGAGACCGCCTCACTGATGGACCCCCCCTTTATGGGAGCTCCAGGTGGTTCTGGACGGGCTGTCAGGACCGTCGTTTGAGCCCTTGGAACATGCAGAGCTGGATTGTTTGTCTTTCAAAATTGCCATGCCCTTGCCTCGGCTAAGAGGTTGGGGGATTTGTGCACGTTGTCGGTGCATTCTACGTGCTTGTCCTTTAGCGCCGATGATGGCCTGGTGGAGTTGTGGCCCAACCCGGCATTCTTGGTGACCTTGGCCTTTAGGTCTAGGGTCATCCGGATCAGGCCCTTTTTCCCACCCCCTCACGCCTCGGAGGCGGATGCTTGACGCCACCTTTTGTGCCCTGTCAGGGCTCTAAGCTGCTATTTGGATCGCATGGCCAGCTTCAGGCGTTCGGACCAGCTGTTTGTTGCTTTCGGAGCCAGGGACCGCGGGGCTCCGCTCTCTTTTCAGCGCCTGGCTTACTGGGTATGCCATGCGGTGTGCGGAGCCCATTCTACGTGTGGCGGCCTCCACAGCCCTGCTACGGGGTGTGTCGGTGCAGGATGTTTGCTTGGCTGCGTCCTGGTCATCCTCCTCTACATTTGTCCAGTCATTCCTGCTGGATGTTGCAGCAGGGTCAGTCGCTCACTCTATTTTGAGCTTTTCCCAGTGAGGCGCTCTTGATAGAGGCGGCCTTCTGGGTAATGGGTCTCCATTGTGTATGGTGTGTGACCAGAGGCACTTCATCACTTTTACTTCACGAAGGGTGTGCCGGTGCACTTGATAGAGACGGCCTGTACGCATCCTCACCTTTGCCTTGCGAAGTACTGGTGCTCTTGGAAGAGGCGGCTGGTGGTACTTCGCCATTCTGCATGTGTTTTGTGCACATTCTTCAGGTGTCCTTGGTAGGAGCAACTTGTGTGCATGTACTTACTTGCCTTGGGCACCCTGGACCTTGTGGTCTGGGGTGGCTGGGCATGCTCCAATCATACCACGCCAGGCCTACTGGGAGTACAGTGTTCCCTACGGCCTTCGCGTAGGTTTTAGCCAATAGCAAAGGCCGTAGAGGGCGCAGCACATACAAAATAGAAATCGAAGTTACCTAATGTAACTGTAGTTCTATGAGTATGTGCGTAGTCCTCTACCTTCAGGCCCATCAAGCCTGGACTCTCTTTATCTGAGTGAAAAGAGGGCGTTTGGACTGAATGCACGGGCTTATATAGGGGTCAAGGTGGTGTGCGGGACCCCTCCAATGATTGGAGCAGGTGGATATTTTTTCCTCAGGGCTAGGCGGAGCCTAGGAGATGGCTAGCCAATAGCGAAGCCCATAGAGGGCTACGCACATACTCATAGAACTACAGTTACATTAGGTAACTTAGATTTTGGCAGGATTTGGAACAATAAGGTGCACTTTTACACTCTGAGTCTCACTTTATTGCCTCCAGCTTTACAGTTGGCACAGTTCTGGGACACCTTTGGCATGTGGTTCACTGTTGGTCCCGCTGAAGTGCATCTTGCTTGTTTAAAGGGCGAGACTGTCGAGGTCTTCGCATCCTGCAACCTGAAATGTTCATTACTGCCACAGGCATAACGATGTCGCCAGTCATCAATGTTATTTTGCTGACAGACGAAACAACGTGGGAGAAGGTGCTGCAAAACGTCGAGGGGTCATGTAGCCATACTGTGGGTTTTGATACACATATGGGCTGGACCATGGCATTTGAGGTGGCATTGCAGGTGAAACTGTCATAGGTGAGGTGACAGGACTCGGAGACTGATCTGGTTGAAATTGAGGCTGGGGTTTTTGCATGACTTCTTTTATTTGAGAAAGTCACTCAACAGTGTCACGTTGAATCGCATTTCTTTCAGTTTAGATTAAATGTCTGGTTACACTTTGAAGTTGTTCGGTGTGGCAGATTCTTTTTCTTTTCTTTCAGGTGGATTTTCATTGCTCTGTGCAGCATGAACAGCAACACGGTGTGGGACAAGCAGCTTTCTTTTATCTTGTCTCTCACATGCACAAGCAGTATTTAGTTTTTCTAACTTAAGTTTTCTAACATTGGCCAGTTGTAAGTAGGGCTGTAGATCACATTTTATGTTGTCTTTTTGCAAGTCAGTCAACATTGTGTGGGAACATATTCTGCACAAGGACAGGATCATACTTTGGGCCTGATTCAGATTCTTCAAAAGCAAAATGTATTGTCTGTTTGAGATCTAGAGCACGAATGACAAACTTTGGGAAGTTTATTTGTTACCTTGTACCTCTGAGCTCAGTTGTTTGTCTAAGTCTGTTGCACTTTTCTCCTGGTAGAAGGAGAGGCACCGAAGAATCCTTCTCAGAGCAGGGAGTGACAAGTCAGCTTTCCCTTCGAGGTAGCTGTGGAGTTGCAAGCAGGAGTGATGGCTCTTATGACAGCGTCCATAATCTCTGCTTCTGGAAAACCCTTGGTTTCACCCATGCTCTATTTGATGTGCTAGGTTGGGAAACGTGAGGTGGTCTTTCTGCCCAGGCTCACCAATTTGGCCAGAGATTTTAAAGTCTTCATTCCAAGTAGTGGTGGCCTGGGGGTGAGCAGTATATGTGATGCATTTCTCACAAGGGACTTTGCTTTCACTTTGTTTCTGCATTACTTGAGTTGCAGTACCTCAGTTTCTTTTGCCAACTTCATCTGTTTATCTGATGTGTCACCTGCCACGTTTTGTTGCATTCCTTGTCCATTACTTTGGTTCAAATGATCTGTAACATTGCTCTGGGTTGCGTCCACTTGTACAGACTCAAGCTCAGGTAAATCGTTCACTGAAGGTCTCCTATATTTCTATATTCTTGTACTTTGTTTTTATGTACAACAACTCAGACAAGCCCTGATCCTCCAGCTCTCCGAACTCATCACGTTGTAAGTGAGACCTGATCATTGTCATGAGCACGGTGCAGGGTTTATTCTGCACAAGTTCAACTCCACGTCCAGCGTGCACTGCGCTTGGATCACTTCTAGCTGTAAATCTTCTACGTTCGTTGCCTCCATTTTGTCTATTACACAGTTGTTACGTGATGATGCAGACTTTTTGCACTTTTTTTTAGCCTAGTTTTGAATATTAGTGTAGCTTTCCTCTCAGATCAGAGGACAAACACAGCCATGTTTAAAGTTGATGTGAGGACAATTATCCGTTTTCCTGCCTTATTACAGTTTTTACATGTGCTTTTTTATTCTCAGTGGGAATATGACAAAGAGTAAAATAAAAAATACACATACATAAATGAGAGTGATCATTGGAGGTCCCTGTCAGTCAGGTCCTGTGCTGCAGGGTCAAACTCTTCAGAGCCCTAGAGCCTCATTTAAAAAGCCTGCATACGCTCAAAACAGGGCCTGTCTGCGCCAAAGTTGGTCTTTACTGTATAAAAACAATTAGAACGAGGCACATTGCACACCTCCACTCTACTATGCATATATCGTACACACTTTTCAGAGACACGGCTTAGAATCAGGAGAGCAGTGTGGGAGCCAGAAGGAAAGAGTTTGAGGAAGTGATGTTTGGTGAACTGTTCATTTTTATCTCTTTAGTATAGCCAAATAACAAACAGTGAGGTCAGTCACAAATGTACACAAATTATAATAATAATATTACAAATCAACAATGTGGCTGAAGGACGTGCGCTCCCGTTTGCGCTGATCCTGAAGTCCTTAACAAGTCCTACATGCACGCAAACCTCCGCGTGCTCATTTCAGGTGCACAAAGTGAAAAGATCCTTTGTGTCACGCTCTTTATATGCGCTCCAAAACATGTTTAACGGACGGTAGAAGACAATGTATGAAAAGTTTGACTCACACAGAGTTCATTTTTAACTCATAATTGTGTCCTCCGCAGTGTCTCTCCCTGAGCCTTTCCCTGTTGGTCTCCCACTCATTATCAGCTCATGTTTAGGTAAATCTAATTCATAACTCACTTTGCACTGACCTTTTACGGTGAAATGGAGAAGTGAAGGGGCAGGACAGGAGGTCATGTGCACAGATTTCTGAGAAGAAAGTGCACACAAAGGCTTTTATAAATCTGAATATTTTTCTCGGGAAATTTGTGTTTTGTCTGTACATACAGGGTTTGACTCAATCTTTTATAAATTAAGCCCCAGGACGACTGTGTGGAGCTGCAGTGGTGGTTGAACTCACTGAGATGATGGATCTGCAAACGGACAGTCCCAGTACACACCCTCAGACCAAAAAGACACCCTCAGGTGAGACACCACAGAAGAGTTTACTATTTTCATTTCCAAATTTTCTTTTACTATAATGATTTTGTGTTTGAAGGCAAATGGATTCCAGTGGCGTACATAAGCGTTGGTCTTCTTTGCATTGTACTCGCACTTCTTCATATAGTTCTTCATTGTGGGTTTTTACATAATTATAAGCATTAGCATCACAAGTATTTTAAATAATAATAATACTTTTACAGACAAACCACCTTCAGACTTTGACCCAAGATGTGACAATGTAACTGCAGAGAGGGATGAGCTTCAAAGGGGTACGTCTCATACTTTTATATTTATTAATAATATCAGTCTGAAACTAAAGAAAATAATGCTGTTTTTAGGTCTGCCACGATACACTTTTTTGACAGGCCATATATTCCCTCTGAAAATATCTCTAAAATATCTTGAGCATGGAGTTTTGTTCTGCTAAAGCAATAGTTCTAGGCAATAATCTCTACTGATCTAAAAAAAATATCAACTTTATATCAACTTTAGTGGCAGCTAAAAGAACTTTCTCAAGCCTATGTCTATAAAGGGTCTCTTTTATCTTTTAATGTAAAAAGTGTAAATGGTTTTTCACAGTTTTTCACAATATAGGTTACTTAGAATTATAATTGAAATAGAATAATAATGTTTTTATATTTATATTTTATTGTTTATATATTGTTTATATATTTGTATTTCTTTATTGTATTGCTTTTTCAAAAGTTGAGGTAGAATATAAAGACATTGTGCTGTGAAGGAGAATTATGCTTTTGCTCTAAACATCACACACTTATGGAAGCCCATTTCCGCCAGTGAATATAAAATAAAAGCCCCACAGGAAGTCATAATGTCGAGTTTAAAAGTCATAATATGAGTTTTAAAGTCATAATTTTGAGTTTTTCAGGTATAAAGCGGCAGACTGCTTTAGGGCTATTTACATATTTAATGATGTGCGAGCTGGCAGAGAAGTACTTTAGAGATGGCTTTACCACCAATGAAATACTGCACCCTTGAACTTTTAATCAAGAGGGCAACATAAGAATAAAAATGAGGTGGCAGTGTTTGAGATTGAGACATCTGGTAAGTACCACAGCTATCGACGGATGCACCAAAAATTATGACTTTTAAACTCCAAATTATGACTTTAAAACACATAATTCTGATGTTTAAACTCAAAATTCTGACGTTTAAACTCAAAATTAAGACTTTTAAACTTGAAATTATTATTTTAAAACTCAAAATTATGTCTTTTATTTTGTATTCATTGGCGGAAATGGGCTTCCATACCGACTGGACTGTGACTGTGGCTGCGATGTGATTGGCTGATTCATGATAGTCGGGCTCGGGTTTGTACAGGACAGTTTTTGGGCCTCGCTGTTGTCTCTTCTGCAGTGAACTGTAACTGCAGCAGCCATGAAACCAAACATGCACACACGTTTGTCAAGTCTCAAATTGTCATCGTCATTATTTATTCATCATTCATTTCGTGCTTTTACCTATTGTACAATAGGTCAATCTAGTAATTATAATGAAAAGCTTTGCTGTTTTGTGCATGATGTTGTTTCTCTACATAACAGAGCTTTTTATTACAGTTCTTCAAAAAACGCACCAAGACCTGACCAAAGAAAAAGAGGACTTGATGAAAAATCATAGTTGTAAGTCAATTATTTTTAAAAAGTTACATTTCATCTTAAAACATGTTGTGGAAATTTTCTGTGCCACATTGGTCTTCAAACTTGTGAGCAAAATCTGTCTGAGAAGAGCAGAAACTATTATTTTTTGGGAAAGCAGTTGATATAGTAATTATCATGAAAGCTTTGCGGTTTTGTGCATGTTGTTGTTTCTCTACATAACAGAGCTTTTTTATTACAGTTCTTCAAAAAACTCACCAAGACCTGGCCAAAGAAAATGAGGGCTTGATCAGAAATTACAGTTGTAAGTGAAATAGTTTAAAATAAAGTTATACATTTCATCATAAAACATATCGCAGTATTTTCAGTGACACATAGTTCTTCAAACCTCTAAATACAATCAGTTTGAGAAGAACAGAAACTATACACACAGGCATGAATTTGACAATTCAATTCTTTGATTGTACTTCCTCATTTCAATGAAAAGTAAGGGGGGGAAAGCCCTGCAGGTGGAGCTCTGTCACTGAAGTGACTTTGTTCTACTTAAATGCTGAAATTCATGCTTTTAAACCTTAAATCCATCTTTGCTGTTTAATGTTCTACTGTATTAAACTGCTATCTTTGGGTCCATTTGACCCCATTTAGATTTTATGTTTTATTTGTTTATTTCATCGCTATGAAACTTTCATGGGTGGTCCAAAATATCACCTAACATACAATTCATGCAATTAAAAAAAATAAAATAGGTATTTTTTTCCTGATATGAAACTGTATATTGCTCTTTGACCAAATGTACATTGCTCAAATGCAGAGAGCACAAGGGTTAATATGACGTATTATCTGTGTTTGTTTCTTGAGTTAAAACATTTAGCATTGTTTGAGTTTTGTTAATTTCTGAAATGAGTGGGTATGTGATGTGTGGAAGTTTGTAAAGATTGACCTCCTTTGGTTTGTAGATAAATAACTGAATAAATAAAAGGTTTTGTAGATGTATTTAGACTCAGTGGGGAAAGTACGTACTGGGCAAACCCTCTGATGCCATCAATAACAGCTCTGATCTTTTTCAGCTCTTGAAACCAGAAACCGTCAAATCACAGAAGAAAGAGACAAACTGAACCAAACACTACAGGACATAAGTGAGTAGACGTCTGCTGTAGTGTTAAATGTTGTATGTTTAAATGTGGATGAAACTGGAGACATATTTGTGAGTTTGGTGAATATCACTCTAAAGAAATGTAAAAGAAAACATTTATATTTTCAGATAATTACGCGACTGAAGGCTGGGTGTATTTCCAAGGTCATGTGTACCTGGGCTGCAGCACAGATCAGAGCTGGAACGAGAGCAGGCAGTACTGTCAGCAGAGAGGAGCAGACCTCGCCATCATCAGCAGTGAACAGGAGCAGGTGTGAGCCAATGCACCCAAATAAAACAACTACTGTCAAATTCGGACTATTGAGTGCACCTGAGTATAAGCCGCACCAGCCATATTTACAAAGAAAAACACCTCTGTACATAGACAGGCGCACCTGTCTATAAGCGGCAGGTGTCCACGTTTAACATGAGACATTTACACAGAAGGATGGAACACGCACAGTTTTAATTTAACACGTGCCTTTTTCCAAACAGCTCCTGTAACACGTCAGTGCACTGAGTCGCTCTTCACTGTCGCCTCCGACGTCTCACCATCGATTCATTGATGACAAACTCACGTGCTGCAGCTCTGTTTCCTTCTTTGGCTCCACATCGATTGATTTGAACTTAAAAGCTGCGTCTAATGCATTTCTTTGTGTGATTTCTGTCACGATGGTGTGCACATGATTCAAACTGACTGTTCAAAACAAAGTCAAACTAATGTATTCCTTTGCGCACTCTCTCTTTCTCTCTTTCACTGGTCTGTCTAACTCTTGCGCTTCCTGCTAGGGCGCCCCTAGAGGCCATTCCTGTAAAAACACATAAATTAGCCGCATTGCTGTATTCACCTTATTCCGGAAGTTGCCTTACACGCCGCCGTCTTGTCTCCGTTGTATTAGTTCACATGGAGCAGACGAGGTAAACAGTAAATAAGTTCTACACGGAATAAAAAGCCGTTTTCAGGCCGCCAAGGAAATCGGTGCGTTGTTGACTTGTTGTTGCTCGTGTTCATTAAACATTTTACACAAATCAACCTACTTTATGTAACATTTTAGCGGCAAGACTTTTCCCTCGTTCGTCATTAACGGAGTTCTCGTCAAACGGAAGTGCGTTTACAACAAAAGTGCGTATCTGGCAAAAAAGTGCAAAAGTGGGTGGGGCAGAATAAGGTCAATAAGCCGCAGGGTTGAAATCATGAGAAAAAAGTAACAGCTTATAGTTCAAATTTTACGGTATATCTAATGTTTAACCACTGCTTTTGTTTCACAGAAATTTGCATGGTTGACATTTCCGGGCCGCAGATGGATTGGACTGAGCGACCTGGAGCAGGAGGGGGTTTGGAAATGGGTGGACGGCTCACCGTTGACCACAAGGTTCATACTAGGACTACAGCTATCTATCTCTAAAAGATAAGAAAAAAAAGATAGAAAACAACAACATTGCATTACACTTCTGTTAGAATCTTTATTAATGACTAATTAATAAAGATGAAACCAGAACAGTTCTAGAAGCTCTGAATTATTTAGCTTTTTACGTCATATCTTTCAGTGTTGGTTTAGCTTCTGTTACACTTTGAGCTCTGTGCTCTGCAGCTCTTGTGATGATTCTTCACTGAGGTTGATTCATGTTGCAGTGTTAGCTCTGTGTACCGTTCCCTTTAGCCTTCATGTCTTTAGCTCTTGTCAGTGACCTTCTGTTTGGTCATTGTGGTCCTTGTGCTCTTGTACACAACAAAACACTTGAGTTTTGTGCTGTAGCTGCTTGCAGGCACCGCCTCAATGGTTTCAGCCCTAATTCACACAGGGCTAAACTCATACAGAGCACTTGTAGATGCTAGACCAACACCAGCTCCATCTATCACTGTAGATCTAAATTTCAATGTAACTATAGTTCTATGAGTGTATGTGGGGCCCTTACTTGTTGTTTGGTCATGTAGATTAATAATCTCTTTTTCAAGGGAATCCTGGCCAAGACAGCAGTTTAAACACTCACATAAAAACATTTTACCCTAAACATGTGAGAGATTCAACATGAAATACAATGTCTAGACTTTAACTGTACTTAGTTGGGCTTTTGAATAATTGATTCAGGCTATATTTGTTAAATAATATAATTGTGTACTTAAATAATAAATAAACTGTAAATACAGTCCCAATCAAAAGTTTAAGACCAGTTGAGTAAATGGCAAAAGTCATATTTTGCAAAGTTCCAAGTAGAGCTTCAATAAGCACCAAGAAATTGGTGCGAGACAAAAAAAAGGGTTGACTAAACATTTTATTGAAAACAACAATTAAATTGAAATAGGCCGTTCTGCACCTGATCAAAACAGAAATAAAGTCCCAAACATGAACTCAGTAATGAGTAGTGCACCATTATTGTTGATCACTTCAAAAATTGCTTGTGGTGCTTGATCCAAGTGTTTCCAGGAGGTGAGAGGAACATTTGTCCAAGTGATGAAGACGGCCTGATGAAGGACATCTACTGTCTGAACTGTGCTCCATTTGTGTAAAGCTCCCTTGCCGTCCGTCCCCAAAGGGTCTCAGTTGGATTTAAATCAGGGGAACACACAGGTGTGGTTCCACAGACGAGGCCCTCAGTCATGAGGGATGCTCTCTGCATCATCTGCACAGAGCCAGGGGCCCCTGCACCTGGAGCTCCATTGTTCCACTGAAGGAAAAAGACCCCAGATCATTATAGCGCCCCCTCCCTGTAGAGTGTAGAAAACATCTCAGGTGGATCTTTTGTTGTGCCAGTAACGTTTAAACCATCAGGACCATCAAGGTTACATTTTATCTCATCAGAGAATAAAACTTCTTCCACCTTTCAATGTCCCATGTTTGTCTCCTGTAAAGTCCAAGCTGCAGTTCTGTGGCGTTCAAGGAGACGAGGCCTTAATTGGAGTTGAGGATCGTCCTGTGTCTAGACGGACAGCCAATCAGATCCTCAGGTTCAGTGCTGGGGTCATTTTTTTGGCTCTTCCACTTGACCTTTTTGTTCCATAACCTTCAGGATTTTTAAAGAAATTCCAAATGACTGTCTCACTGTGTCCCACCTCAGCAGCGATGGAGAGAGGCCCTGCTTATGGATACATGTGGCCCAGCGGCCCATAGTAAAGCCGGCTCACTCTTTCTGCCTCTCTCTCCTCTCTGTAGCTTGCTCTCTCTCGCTCGCCTCACTACAAACAGCGGGCTGATTGGCCCATCCAGCTGTCTGTTAAGCAAACTATGGTCTATATTGATTGGATGCTGGGCTCCAAGTCCCACATTGTAGTCCTTTTCATTGGTTGATATTGTCCTGCTGTGGTGATTGGTTGTGTGTGCAGTGGGTGGGAGTGTTGATGTTTTGGGTGCTCTGTGCTACACGTGTGTCAGACTGAGCAGAATGAGATGACAAGAGATGTTTTCAGAAAAGCGCCACAATATGGCCTTAAAACAGACAATGAACATAAATGCATTGCAGACAGAGCTGCAAATGTACTACTTTGTACTACTCTGTCCAAATGCTGTTCTGTGTGATTGGAGGTTAATTCAGCCTGGATTTGCTCACCTTTTGAACATTTCTGTGGGTGAGGACATGTAAAAAAATGTGTATTCATTGGCATCAAATACCTTCTAAAATGCTATATATTTTATTGAAATTCTCCTTGGGGGAGGGCCCCCAAACTCCCTGATTGGCCTTGTATGAGGTTAACATAGATGCTTGTTTTGAAACCTGGTACATTAATGTTGTTCCAAAAACTTTTGCTGCTGTGGTGCACTTAAACATATATACTTTACATACAAAGTACTTTTAAAGAATAGAAACATAATAAATCATGTATATATTTTAACATTTTATTTAGCTTGAGGGCTGGTCTATAAAAAATGTTCCTGGTCTGAAAGTCTTGGATTTGGGCTGTTAAAGGCACGTGGTCCTAAACTTCATCAGCTGCAGAACGGCCTATTTCAGTTTAATTGTTGTTTTCCATAAAATCGTAGAAAGGGGTTCAGAGGTTGTCATCCGGACGCCGTTTAAAGATCGAGACGTTTCGACTTTTATCCAAAAGTCATTGTCAATCAGAGAGCTGGTATGGGAACTTGGGCTTATATGCTACTCTAAGTAGTGGGAGTCCTGCCCACAGGGAGGAGTCACTGAATACCTGTCTTTGTTAGAAAATTGTTTGTTTGTCACCTGGGACTTGATTAATTGGTCTATCTTGTTTGATTAATGGTTGGCCTCACCTAGTTTCACCTGTGTCTAAAGGTCTATTGTTCTATTGATAGCTGGCTGTTGCTCCCTCCTCACTGCTGATTACCTCATTAGCATTTGACTGGTCTATTGATCTGGACCAAGGTGTTAGGATGCTGTCATAAATTTTGGCTAAATTAAATCTTATGCCCCCATTCCTGTTTAGAGAAGGATTTTCTCTTTTTACAAAAATGGCCTCCTTTACTCCTCTTTCAAACCAGTTCTTCTCTCTGCTCAAAATCTTCACATCACTGTCCTCAAACGAGTGATTTGTAGCTTTTAGGTGCAGATGGACTGCACTCTGCGGTCCTGTGGAGGCAGATCTTCTGTGTTGGTACAGCCTTTTGTGCAATGGCTGTTTTGTTTCTCCTATGTAACGTTCTTTACAACTGTCCTCACTGCACTCTATCGAATAAACTACATTGCTCTGTTTCTCTGTCGGCCTCTTGTCTTTCGGGTGGACCAGTTTCTGTTTAAGTGTGTTGCCAGGTTTGAAATAAACAGGGATGTCGTGTTGTCTAAAAATCCTTTGAAACTTCTCAGACAAGCCCGAGACATAAGGGATTGCGACCCCCCTTCTGCTGGGGTCTTTATCCTTTCTGTCCTGTTTCTTGGCTCTTCTGACTTTGTTAAAGGCCCAGTTGGGGTATCCACAAGCTGAGAGGGCATGTTGGACGTGTTCTTCCTCCTTCTTTCTCCCCTCAGAGCTGGTGGGTACTTCATGGGCTCTATGTTGCAATGTCCTAATCACTCCCAACTTGTGCTGCAGTGGGTGGTTAGAACCGAATAATAAGTACTGATCTGTGTGGGTGGGTTTCCTGTATACTTCTGTCTGAAGGCTGCCTTCCTCCTCTCTGATTGTGGAGCAATCAAGAAACGCCAACCGGTTGTCCTTAGCATCTTCTCGGGTGAACTTAATGTATACATCCAACCCATTGATATGCTCAGAGAACGTTTCCAGCTCTTGTTTCTTGATTATCACGAAGGTATCATCCACGTAACACAGCCAGAGGCTCGGAAGTGTGCCCAGGAAGGAGGTCAGAGCCTTCTTCTTCTCGAAGTGTTCCATATATAGGTTGGCTACGATCGGCGAGACCGGAGAGCACATAGCACAGCCGTGGATCTGTCTGTAAAAATGTCCCCTGAATCGGAAGTAAGTTGTGTTAAGGCAGATGTCCAATAATTGGCAGATGTGTTCAGGTGTGAGTTTGGTCCTTTCCGGTAGGGTTGAGTCCTCCTGCAGTCGCATCCTCACTGCTGCCACTGCCTCCGAGGTAGGAATACAAGTGAAAAGGGACACCACATCATACGAGACCATAACGTCATCTGGGTCTATACGGAGGTGTCTCACTTTGCTCACAAAGTGCTGTGTGTTGTCCACATGATGAATGAGGGTTTACATCGACGTTTTCCATAAAATGTTTACTCAGATGTTTTTTTTTTGTTGTTGTTTATTGAAACTCTACTTGGAACCTTTTTAAGATCCAACTATCTCAATGTGACTTTTACCATTTATTCAGCTGGTATTAAACTTTTGATTGGGACTGTAATTGTATAAATAATGACGTTTCAGTCGTGATTAGTCACCGTTCCATGTGATTAATCAGATTAATGTTCTATGTCATTTGACAGCACTAGTTATAACACAAATCTGATGGCCTCACAGAAATAAAGTAATGTATGCTTTCAGTACAGACATTATTTTATGTTCTAAAACATGAGATGCCAAACAGAGGTACTGAAGCATGCAACAGTTCTGGTTAGATTCAGATCTAAAGTTCTCATCTTAGGCACTAAGACAACAGAGTTGGGACTGTCTTAAGATATTTTTTTCATTATTGTGTTGGTTAATATATTTAAGTCACTATTTGATTGCTTTTCAGGTTCTGGAGTCCTAAGGAGCCAAACGATGGCAGTGTTAGAGAGGAAGACTGTGGTGAACTGAACTTTACAGATCAGTTGTACAACTGGAACGATGCCGATTGTACAACGAAACTGAAATGTGTCTGTGAAAAGATAACAACTTGAATTTACTTAAAATGTTTAGGTTCTACATTTTCTATTCATAACTCACTATTAAATTAGTTTTTTGGTTCAATAAATATTTGCTTAAAGCATGATTTGTGGAATGTAAAACCCAAGCCAGCCCTTGTTCGCTCTGAGCGATGGTTAACTTCAGATGTTGAACTGCTGGTATGCTTCTGTCGAGTATAGCACATATGCCTGCCGTGTGGGAGTTTGAATCTGGCTCCGACCATTTACTGCATGTCATTCCTGTCTCGTCCCCATTTCACGCTGTACTGTCCTGTCAAATAAAGCCCATGGGCCAAAAAATCCTGTACGACCTGAGTCTGTCTGAGCTCATTTCAAGAGTTTGTTAAATGTGCTAACGTTGCTTAGGTTTTCTTTACGTTACGTTTTCTTAAAAAACTAATTCTGTAGGCTATGTAAGTCAAAACCATGAATGATTAAAGCTTTGGTGCACACTGCTTTAAATAAAAAAAAAAAAAAAAAGGAATTTACAGGAAAACGGAAAACAAAATCCCTCTCTATCAACTTTAACAAGTTGCACCTTTTCAACAAAGTGCAACTTGTTTAGAGGATAAATATCTTGCATTATTTGTATGGTATTGGCCTTTAAACCCCACAACTTATCTGTGGCTCCACCTACTGGCTGCAGAGGTAATTACACATTTGTATATCCACCATGTTTTCTAATGCAGCTGTTCAAAGATGTGACGCAGGTGTAATGATCGTGTTTAGAGGCAGAAATGCTCAGGTCTGGTGATGATTTAAGGACTTAAAACAGCAGAAGGTTCTCAGATCAGTGATGTCAGTTATCGAAAAAAATAACACATCGAAGGAATTCAGTGTTTTTGACGGTCGGAGGGAGAGGATCTTCAAACTATAATTCAGGAAACAGTGTGAATGAAGCCAAATGTGACTCCAGGTAGGTTTTTGACGACGGAACAATGTTAGAACATGGCTAAAAGGTCAACAAAGTCAATAATATTTGTCCTTTAAGGAACAGTTAAGTGTGACCATCTCCTTCTGAACAAATTAGACATTTAAAAAAAAAAAAAAATTAAAGCCATGAAGCGGCGATGGTGGCTCTCGCCCCCTGCGCAACTGCCTTCCCTTGCGGCCTTGGTCGGTCCGAACCCCCTCCCCCCACTCACACCGGGCGGCGTCCCTATTCACCTTATTCTGGAAGTTGCCTTACGCGCCGCCGTCTTGTTTCTGTTGTATTAGTTTACACGGGGCAGACGAGCTCAACAGAAAATAAGTTCTAAGCCTCTCCATAGAAATGTCTCGTAGGAAATGAATGGGGAATGTGCGTGCTCCCACAGGCCAAATGATACAAAATAGGACATTAGTGTAATAGTCTTTTTTGCCGCTTATGATGCTTAGGATCATACTGCAAGATTTCATGGCAATCTGAAAATGTTGGCACATTTACATGAACTGTAGGGGGCACTATTGTGAAAAGTGCTCATGTGCTCCTGAGTCTGTTCTGTTGAATATTTGATTCTGCATCTGTGGTAACAGTTTGTGCTCTGTAGGCCAATTATTTAAAGAAGCGATTTTCGATGGCAAGCCATGCCTATACCGTAAACACTATCACACAAAATTGGATGATTATTGAATTTCAATGCGTCCTGATCAGGAACGTGTATGTTAGACTGATCTCGGCCCAAAAACCTAGGACTAGTTTGCAATGTAAAAAAAACTTAAAGTAGTGTCTAAAATCAATAATCATTAAAGTCGCAAAGCGGCGATGGTGGCCCTCGCCCCGCGCGCGACCGCCTCCCCACCCGGCCTCGGCCAGTCCCAAACCGCCCGGTGCACCGTCCTCCTCCTCTGAGCGTGACTCGGGCCCCCGTGACCCCCCCCCCCCCTCCCCCCACTCACACCGGGTGGCGTCCCTATAGAAGTGCATTGGCAGGCGCTGCTCTCCAGAAGTGGCGAAACTGTCCAAAACACGGCTTTGATGTAATTGACTTTTTCGATCGAAATGCTCTAAATAATGCCTGCCGAGTATCACTGACTTTGCTGGAAATAATATTGGCCTCTCCATAGACTTATGACATGTCTCATAGGAAATGTATGGGGAATATGCGTGGCCCCCCCAGGCCAAACGATCCAAAATAGGACATTGGTGTAATTGACTTTTTTGCAGCTGTTGACGCTTAAAATCAGATTCCAAGATTTCGTGGAAATCCGATAATTTTGGTACTTTTACATGACCAGCAGGGGGCGCTATAGTGAAAAGTGCTCATGTGCTCCTGAGTCTGTTCTGTTTAATATTTGATTCCACATCTGTGGTTACAGTTTGTGCTCTGTACGGCAATGCCTGTGGCTTGGAGAATAAGTTTAAGATACAGGAAGTGAAGGCGAATTCTGACAGGAAGTCATGACTAAACCGAATGAGACAGGCCAAAAATGTGGTTTATTATAAAATTTCAATGCGTCCTGATCAGGAGCGTGTATGTAAGACTGATCTTAGCCCAAAAACCTAGGACCCTTTTGCAATGGAAAAAAAAAACTTAAAGTGGCGTCTAAAATTAAAATCAATATGGCCGCCTTGCCGTTTGTCTGATCACGGCGCACAAATAATGTTTTAGGGTCGTCTTTATGTGTACTATCACCGTGCCAAATTTCATAGGCCTCCTCCAAACTAAATGCATCTCCCTTTCCATAGGCCTGACACAACAGGTGGCGCTGTAGAGGCTGTATTTGACTTGCATGAAACATATGGTTATGAACCATTAATGTCTCTTATATGTAGACATTGTATTCAGTTTGGTGGCTGTTACTCACTGCTTAGTGGGTTTTTGCTGCCTCTTTGTGTGACGAGAGCCAGACTCCCATAGAGAATGAATAGGAGCTCTGGAGGGCCCTAGAGGCAAAAGTGTGAAAAATAGGCCATGGGTCTCATTGACGTTTTTGCATCTTATATAGCAAAGAATCATGTCCCAAGATTTGGTGTCAATTGGACAATCTGGACACTTTTAAGTGAACTGTAGGGGGCGCTATAGTTATTAGTGGTCCTGTGCTCCCTGGTCTATTTTATGTAATATTCAATTTTCCATCATTGGTGGCAATTTGGGCTCTGTAGGCACAGTCCAAGTGCCTCTGAGGGATAAGCACAAAAACAGGAAATGATGGCGATATTTGACAGGAAGTCACGTGCAAACCCTAAGAGATATCTCCAAAAATTGTTTTTTTATTGAATTTCAATGCGTCCTGATCAGGAACGTGTATGTTAGACTGATCTAGGCCCAAAAACCTAGGACCGTTTTGCAATGGAAAAAAAAAAACATAAAGTGGCGTCTAAAATTAAAATCAATATGGCCGCCTTGTCGTTTGTGTTAGCACTGCGCACCAATTATGTTTTAGGGTCGTCTCCAAAATAAATGCATCTCCCTTTCCATAGGCCTGACCCAACAGGTGGTGCTGTAGAGGCTGTATTTGAGTTGCATGAAAAATATGGTTATGAACCATTAATGTCTCTTAAAAGGAGTCACTGTATTGAGTTTGGTGGCTGTTACTCAGGTTTTAGTTGGTTTTTATTGCAGCTTTGTGTGAAAAGTGTCCGACTCCCATAGACAATGAATAGGAGCTCTGGAGGGCTCTAGAGGCAAAAATGTGAAAAATAGGCCATGGGTCTCATTGGCTTTTCTGATCAGGAGGCTGTCTAGGAATTGTGTGCAAATTTTCACTAATAAAAGTCAAAGTAATGTTTTTTCTCCCCATTGTAATTTAGTGCACTCCTACAGGTGGCGCCGTAGGGTTGATTGTTATTGTGCGCACATAAATGGATTCAGCAGCTTTATGTAGACGAGTGTTTCAAATTTCATGTTGATCGGAGAATGCATGTGCGTGCAGGAGCTATTGAAATGATTTTGAGAGCACTCTTTGCACCCCTGGTGGTCAACGGTGATAAATGCACCATATCACTAATTCAGTTTTTTTCATGGCGCCCTGCACTGGACATATTCCCCAAGTTTCATCCAAATTGGACAATGTTGATGTTTGACTTAATAGGTAGGGGGCGCTAGCGAGTACTTTTTATTTATTTTTATTAATGCATTACATTCAGATCATAATTACGCACTCGTGACTGAAATTACAGCTCTCTCAGTCCAAGCGTGTAGCCGTGACATGCGATCGGAAAAACAGGAAACGAAGGCGTTCTTTGATGGCGAGCCGCGGCGAAACCATTCGAGATATCCGAATAAAAGTGGATAACTATTGAATTTCAATCCGTGTAGATCGTCTACGTGTATGCCAGACCCATGTCGGGCCAAAACTGTAGGACTCATCGGAGCTCAAAAAAAAAAAGTCAAACTGGCGTGGCGACTTCGGTCCAATATGGCCGCCGTGCGCTTGGTCCGAGGGCCGCGCTCCAATGTCATGTTTTGCTCGGGTCACTGTTCTCTATCACTGCTCCGAGTTTCGTGCGCGTCGGGCAAAATTTGCTCGTCCCATTTCCCATAGGGGTCCGATTCGGGCCGGTGCTGCTCATTCGGTTCGGGTCGGACGCTCTCGAGATGCATGAAATACGAAATTTTTTTCCGGGCCGATCGTGACTATAGCCCCATTGAAGACTTTTCGTGCATGTTTACTGGGTCAAAAAGGGCCGCGAAAAGTAAGAAAACGGGAATAATAATAAGCAAGAAACCGACGAAACACAATGTCCCTCGCCAGTTTACTGGCTCGCGTCGGGCAAAATTTGCTCGTTCCATTTCCCATAGGGGTCCGATTCGGGCCGGTGCTGCTCGTTCGGTTCGGGTCGGACGCTCTCGAGATGCACGAAATACGAAATTTTTTTCCGGGCCGATCGTGACTATAGCCCCATTGAAGACTTTTCGTGCATGTTTACTGGGTCAAAAAGGGCCGCGAAAAGTAAGAAAACGGGAATAATAATAAGCAAGAAACCGACGAAACACAATGTCCCTCGCCAGTTTACTGGCTCGGGCCAAATATGGCCGCCTTATCGTTTGTCTGATCACTGTGCACCAATTATGTTTTAGGGTCGTCTTTATGTGTACTATCACTCTGCCAAACTTTATAGGCCTCCTCCAAAGTAAATGCGTCTCCCTTTCCATAGGCCTGATCCAAAAGATGGCGCTGTGGAGCATTGACTGTCATAAGCTGACTGTCATAGCCAACTTAAATCTTAAGCCCCCATTCCTGTTTAGAGAAGGATTCTCTCTTTTGACAAAAATAGCCTCCTTTACTCCTCTTTCAAACCAGTTGAGTGGTTTGTAGCTTTTAGCAGGTTTGTAGCTTTTAGCAGGAACAAGCTAAAAGCTACAAACCACTCGTTTGAGGACAGTGAGGTGAAGATATTGAGCAGAGAGAAGAACTGGTTTGAAAGAGGAGTAAAGGAGGCTATTTTTGTCGAAAGAGAGAATCCTTCTAAATTGACTTAAAAGATTTTTGAATTAAGATATATTTAATTGGCCCGAGCCAGTAAACTGGCGAGGGACATTGTTCTTCGCTGGTTTCTTGCTTATTATTACGCCCTGTTTTCATACTCTTCGCGGCCCTTTTTGACCCAGTAAACATGCACGAAAAGTCTTCAATGGGGGTATAGTCGCGATCGGCCCGGAAAAAGTTTTCGTATTTCGCGCGTCTCGAGAGCGTCCGACCCGGCCCGAACGAACAGCACCGGCCCGAATCGGATCCCTATGGGAAATGGGACGAGCAAATTTTGCCCGACATGCACGAAACTCGGAACAGTGATAGAGAACAGTGAACCAAGCAAAACATGACATTGGAGCGCGGCCCTCGGACCAAGCACACGGCGGCCATATTGGACCGAAGTCGCCACGCCAGTTTGACTTTTTTTTTTTGACGGAGAACTTGTCCTAGGGCTTTGGCCCGACATGGGTCTGGCATACATGTACGTGATCTACACGGATTGAAATTCAATAGTTATCCACTTTTTTTCGGATATCTCGAATGATCTCGCCGTGGCTCGCCATCGACGAACGCCTTCGTTTCCTGTTTTTACGATCGTATGTCACGGCTACACGCTTGGACTGACAGAGCTGTAATTTCAGTCACGAGTGCGTAATTATGATCTGAATGTAATGCATTAATAAAAATAAATTAAAAGTACTCGCTAGCGCCCCCTACCTATTAAGTCAAACATCGACTTTGTCCGATTTGGACGAAACTTGGGGAATATGTCCAGTGCAGGGCGCCATGAGAAAAACTTAATTAGTGATATGGTGCATTTATCACCGTTGGCCACCAGGGGCGCAAAGAGTGCTCACCAAATCATTTCAATAGCTCCTGCACACACATGCATACTCCGATCGACATGAAATTTGAAACACTCGTAAAGCTGCTGAATCCATTTATATGCGCACAATAACAATCAACCCTACGGCGCCACCTGTAGGAGCGCACTAAATTACAATGGGGAAAAAAAACATTACTTTGACTTTTATTAGTGAAAATTTGCAGACAATTCCTAGACGGCCTCCTGATCAGAAAAGCCAATGAGACCCATAGCCTACTTTTCACACTTTTGCCTCTAGAGCCCTCCAGAGCTCCAATTCATTCTCTATGGGAGTCGGACACTCTTCATACAAGGCTGCAATGAAAAACAACTAAAACCTGCAGGACAGCCACCAAACTCAATACAGTGACTCCTTTTAAGGGACATTAATGGGTCATAACCGTTTTTTTCATGAAACTAATAAACAGCCTCTACAGCGCCACCTTTTGGGTGAGGCCTATGGAGAGGGAGACACATTTACTTTGGAGGAGGCCCATAAAATTTGGCACAGTGATAGTACACATAAAAAGCACCCTAAAACATAACTGGTGCTCAGTCGTCAGACCAACGACATGGCGGCCATATTGATTTTTATTTCACACGCCACTTTAAGTTTTTATTTTCCATTGAGAACTTGTCCTAGGGTTTTTGGCCGACACCGGTCTAAGGTACACGTGTCTAATCAAGACAGATTGACATTTAATAATCTGCCAATTTTTTTGGCCTATCTCGCGCGGTTTAGTCATGACTT
>CM033632.1:33737651-33855151 GCA_019453435.1 Rhinogobius similis
CCTGGGTAACGCTGCTCTCATTATGAGTCATGCCCAGGGTACAGTGAGTGGCTGGGACGGGGCCAGCCCCATCCAGGGTGCATGGTGTGAAGTGTGTGACCCAGGAGCAGTGTCTGGTCCTGGGTAGTGATTTGTGAGCAGTGGTGTTGGAGCTGGAGTTCTCCAACTTGGGCCTTGGTGGGACTACTGTCTGGTCGATGTGCAAATGTGGCCCACCATCGCAGGGCCTCTGTCTTGTTTTATCTTTACAGATGGTTCCTGTGCACTGTGGGTCTAGTTTATGTGGGAATGGGAGTCCTAATTTTTTCCTACTTAGCCCTCCTGGCCTCCCTATGGGGAAACCGGGTCCCTGCAGCAGTGCTGGAGTTCATTGGTCTGGTTGTCTTACCTCTGTGGTGGCGCCAGACCTTTGTCGTTGGCATCTGCTCAGGTTGGCTGTGCTTAACGTTTGGCACCTTTGCTCCTCTGTAGCAGGACCTCTGCAGATCATTGGGCTGGTTGTCTTACCCCGTTGGGGTGGCACCAGACCTTTATTTGCGTTGTCTGTGGGTCTACACAGGTAAGCTGGAGGTATCTGCGTTTGCCGTTGATCGCGTTTGGCATCCTGGGCTCCTCTGTAGCAGGACCTCTGCAGTTCATTGGGCTGGTTGTCTTACTCCTTTGGGGTGGCGCCAGACCTTGATTTGCGATGTCCGCCGGTCTACACAGGTAGGCTTGGGATAACTGCGTCTTGGAGAAATTATGTGCTTTTCAGAACCACAGTCCTGTTGGAAGCGAGACCAAGCTGCCCAGTCTGCCTAGCGGTCCGACATAAACAATGTTTCTCAAACCCTTACTAAGAGCAGCCTAGCCTGGGGCGCTCGGACACCTGCCAATGGGCAGGTCACATTGGTGTGAACACCCTAGGCCTGCCTCTGGGTGTCTGCCATGTCTTGGCAACAAATCCCCCCTATGCCTTGTTGCTTACAGGCTTTCTGGATGATCCAATGGTAAGTCTGGTGCTCATGTCGAGTGTCAAAATCTGAAGTGCTGCAAACAAGAGTCGCGGGACTCTTTCTCAAACCTCCATATCTTGATACTTGTCCAGCAGGGATGGTGACTCCTATGGGGAATACGGACCTGATTCTCCACAGTTGGGATGGGAAATATTTGAATGGCTAACATCCAAGGAAGAGTTATGGATGCAAAAGAATGGCAAATCATCCAAGGAAGGTAGAAATGTCTGTGGCCACTTCCTAAACCACGTGCATCCCGTGGTTTTTGAGGTGTGTGTTACATTACAGAGTACCAGGGTCGCTGGGTCCTGATCGATATATTTCAAAGTGTGGAGCGGAGTATCAGGTGCCTTGTCCGGGGACTCCAGACAACCAGGTGCACCACTTGAACCCGGGTACCCACCCTTAAGCACCCCTCCCCGGGCTACACACCCTTGGTCCGACCCTGTTACTCCGACTGGAGTAGAAGGCACCTGGAAGAGCAAAGTACCAGGGTCGCGGGGCCCTGATCGATATATTTCAAAGTGTGGAGCGGAGTACCAGGGTCGCCTGGCTCCAGGCGCATGGTCCAAGGGTGTGTAGCCTGGGGAGGGGTGCTTAAGAGTGGGTACCCGGGTTCAAGTGGTGCACCTGGTTCCAAGGGCCATGATGTATAGTGTGGGACCCGGGAGAAGTAAACCCGCCCTGGGCCAGTGTGATTAAAGAGTGGGGATTTTCCACGGGGGGCTGCTGGAGGTCCTGAAATAGGTTAGGGCGGTGACCTGGGACCAGAATGCTGCAAACCGTCCTGGGCCAGTGGCCAGTGGGGATTTTCGCTGGGGCTGCTGGAGGTCCTGGGGGCCAATTAGGTCAGAAGTGTGGGACCCGGGAGAAGTAAACCCGTCCTGGGCCAGTGTGAGTGGGGATTTTCACGGGGGCTGCTGGAGGTCCTGGGGGCCATTAGGTCAAGTGTGGGACCCGGGAGAAGTAAACCCGTCCTGGGCCAGTGTGAGTGGGGATTTTCACGGGGGCTGCTGGAGGTCCTGGGGCCATTAGGTCAAGTGTGGGACCCGGGAGAAGTAAACCCGTCCTGGGCCAGTGTGAGTGGGGATTTTCACGGGGCTGCTGGAGGTCCTGGGGGCCATTAGGTCAAGTGTGGGACCCGGGAGAAGTAAACCCGTCCTGGGCCAGTGTGAGTGGGGATTTTCACGGGGGCTGCTGGAGGTCCTGGGGGCCATTAGGTCAAGTGTGGGACCCGGGAGAAGTAAACCCGTCCTGGGCCAGTGTGAGTGGGGATTTTCACGGGGGCTGCTGGAGGTCCTGGGGGCCATTAGGTCAAGTGTGGGACCCGGGAGAAGTAAACCCGTCCTGGGCCAGTGTGAGTGGGGATTTTCACGGGGCTGCTGGAGGTCCTGGGGCCATTAGGTCAAGTGTGGGACCCGGGAGAAGTAAACCCGTCCTGGGCCAGTGTGAGTGGGGATTTTCACTGGGGCTGCTGGAGGTCCTGGGGGCCATTAGGTCAAGTGTGGGACCCGGGAGAAGTAAACCCGTCCTGGGCCAGTGTGAGTGGGGATTTTCACGGGGGCTGCTGGAGGTCCTGGGGGCCATTAGGTCAAGTGTGGGACCCGGGGGAAGTAAGCCCGCCCTGGGCCAGTGTGAGTGGGGATTTTCACTGGGGGCTGCTGCTGGAGGTCCTGGGGGCCATTAGGGTCAAGTGTGGGACCCGGGAGAAGTACCAACCCGTCCTGGGCCAGTGTGAGTGGGGATTTTCACGTGGGAGCTGCTGGAGGTCCTGGGGGCCATTAGGTCAAGTGTGGGACCCGGGAGAAGTAAACCCGTCCTGGGCCAGTGTGAGTGGGGAAATACACGAGTTCTGCTGGAGGTCCTGGGGGCCATTAGGTCAAGTGTGGGACCCGGGAGAAGTAAACCCGTCCTGGGCCAGTGTGAGTGGGGATTTTCACGGGGGCTGCTGGAGGTCCTGGGGGCCATTAGGTCAAGTGTGGGACCCGGGAGAAGTAAACCCGTCCTGGGCCAGTGTGAGTGGGGATTTTCACGGGGGCTGCTGGAGGTCCTGGGGGCCATTAGGTCAAGTGTGGGACCCGGGAGAAGTAAACCCGTCCTGGGCCAGTGTGAGTGGATTTTCACGGGGCTGCTGGAGGTCCTGGGGGCCATTAGGTCAAGTGTGGGACCGGGAGAAGTAAACCCGTCCTGGGCCAGTGTGAGTGGGGATTTTCACGGGGGCTGCTGGAGGTCCAGGGTGCCATTAGGACAAGTCTGGACACCGGGAGAAGTAAACCCGTCCTGGGCCAGTGTGAGTGGGGATTTTCACGGGGGCTGCTGGAGGTCCTGGGGGCCATTAGGTCAAGTGTGGGACCCGGGAGAAGTAAACCCGTCCTGGGCCAGTGTGAGTGGGGATTTTCACGGGGGCTGCTGGAGGTCCTGGGGGCCATTAGGTCAAGTGTGGGACCCGGGAGAAGTAAACCCGTCCTGGGCCAGTGTGAGTGGGGATTTTCACGGGGGCTGCTGGAGGTCCTGGGGGCCATTAGGTCAAGTGTGGGACCCGGGAGAAGTAAACCCGTCCTGGGCCAGTGTGAGTGGGGATTTTCACGGCTGCTGGAGGTCCTGGGGGCCATTAGCTCAAGAGTGGGACCCGGGAGAAGTAAACCCGTCCTGGGCCAGTGTGAGTGGGGATTTTCACGGGGCTGCTGGAGGTCCTGGGGGCCATTAGGTCAAGTGTGGGACCCGGGAGAAGTAAACCCGTCCTGGGCCAGTGTGAGTGGGGATTTTCACGGGGCTGCTGGAGGTCCTGGGGCCATTAGGTCAAGTGTGGGACCGGGAGAAGTAAACCCGTCCTGGGCCAGTGTGAGTGGGGATTTTCACGGGCTGCTGGAGGTCCTGGGGGCCATTAGGTCAAGTGTGGGACCCGGGAGAAGTAAACCCGTCCTGGGCCAGTGTGAGTGGGGATTTTCACGGGGGCTGCTGGAGGTCCTGGGGGCCATTATCTCAAACATCACATATCTAAATGACACAGTTTATAGTTTTTGACAGTATGGTATCTCTCATTGCAGGGTACAGCACAAAGACCGACACCACACTGACGGCACCTGTACTTTGTCTGGCGCCTGCCTTTACACGAGAACGGTCTGAGCAGACAACACAGTCTGGGCGGCCCTCTGCTTCCACAAAGCCAGTGACATTCTGTGAGCCTTTGTGGTATTACCCTCCCTGCTCTTGAAGGCCGGCCACCTTTGCTACCCACCTTTTTGGTGTAACCAGCCAGCAATGCATCAACAACGTCCTGGATGTAGGCCTTCAGGGCTTTGTGTGGGCCCGGGGTGCATTTAGTGTAAATAATGTGTGAGTTGACAACAGAAATACTGAGGATGGCGTTAAAGATGCGGTGATACCACTTCCTGGACCGGTGGGGAAACAGATAGGTTTTCATCCTCTGGTCTGATGTGTCTACACCCCCCATGTACATATTGTACTGGTTGACACACAGTGGTCTGTTTATTGGCGCTGAAAGCCAGGTTGCATTTGTCTTGGACCTGATTCTTTTCTGAACACATGCATTGCCATGCAGTGTAGAGAGCATAGTGACACGTTTAGTGTCTTGCCAAGCACAAGCCAGAAGTTTACCTTTCCGCATAAAAACAGGGTCATCTAACTTTAATAGATTCAAGATAGGTTTCCCCAGGCTTTTAGGCATGCCTTTCCTTGTACTTCTCACTGTACCACATAGTCCGGTTTCCAAATCAGCTAATTCATTTGCAATTGCTGGTGAGGTATAGTAACTGTCCATGTAAATTTCGTGGCCTTTTCCAGTGTACGGATCGACAAGTTCACGAACAACAGCATGAGTTGCACTGATGTCGCTGGCATTATCTGTGTATTGCCCTGTGTGCAAGGACCAACGCAAAAACATACCCTGAACTGCTCTCACTCAAAACATACACTCTATAGCCATATTTATCTGGTTTTATTGGGACTGTAACATTTGAGTGTTGACCTCCCCTTGAATGCTATTGTCATCTCATCTAAAGAAAGCTCCTTTAGTGGACTGTAGACTGCTGCAAATTTGGGAATAATCAACTGTATTATTGGACGGACTTTGAAAAGTTTATCATGCCCTGGTTCACCTTGTCTTACATAATTGTTATTGTTGACCAAATGAAAGCATGAAAGAATAATTTCGAATCTATTTCTAGACATTACACTCCCAAAACCAGGCGTCTGTGTGAGCCAAAATGTTGCCCAATAATCCTCTATTTCAGGTTTATCTACAAGGCCCATAGACAAATGCAATGCAATGAAAGCTTTCATTTCAGAAATGGATACATCATACCACTCTAAAAATCTGGAATGTGGCTTCATCTCCATTGCTGAAATGACCTGTGCTGCATATCTGTTTGTTTCATCAGCGATCAGTTTCCAAAACTCATCTGTCAGAAAGAGTGATAAGATATCTATTGGCCTGGCATCACTCAAATCTCTGTCTCCGGTGTAGCCAACAACCATATCAAATGGTTTGATCCACCCTTGAAAATCCGCAATTTCTCTCAGCTGCTCCCAGCCCTCATCCCCACTAGTGTCGTGGGGCTGTCCACCACCTCTGCCCCTGCCCCTGCCCCTGCCCCTGCCCCTGCCCCTGCCCCTGCCCCTGCCTCCGCCTCTGCCTCTGCCTCCGCCTCTGCCTCTACCACTCGGTGTGTCTTCTTCACTTGAGCAATCATTGTCAGTCTCAGGAAAATAATTTCCCTCAGAATCTGAGTCTGCTGTGTAGTGAACAAGAGAATCGTGTGTACTTCTTCCAGCCATGTTTGTTTGGGTTTTTTTTCTCTTTTTTTTCCCCCCTGCCGGCCGTTATTTATAGGTTTTCAAAAGGATGTGACGTGTGTAACAAAACTATGAAAGCTTGTTATCAACGATTGGAATGTTTTGTGGTTTATTATTTATTCATAATTTTCCTTGCACTTGAAAAAAGTAAGTCGCATTACTGCGACGAGGGCGCTTAAAGGGTTAAACTGTACGTAGTTGGGCTTTTGAATAATTGATTCAGCCTATATTTGTGAAATAATTATTTACTTGTGTAAATACAGTCCCCATCAAAAGACCAGTTTAATAAATGGCAAAAGTCACATTTTGCCTGGTTGGATCTTAACCAGGATCCAAGTAAAGCTTCAGTATACAACAAAAGACGGGAGCAAGACAAAAAAAAAAAGTTTGAGGAAACACTTTATTGAAAACAACAATTAAAGTGAAATTAGCCGTACTGCAGCTGATAAAAAGTTTAGGACCACACCCAAACACAACCCAAACCCCCTAAAAATAGAAATCAAAGTCCCAAACATGAACTCAGTAATGAGAAGTGCCATCATTATTGTTGATCACTTTAAAAAGTGCTTGGAGGAGGTGACAAGGAACATTTCTCCAATGGTGAAAACGGCCTCATGAAGGGCATCTACTGTCTGGAACTGTGGTCCATTTGTGTAAACTTTCCTTGCCGTCCATCCCCAAAGGTTCTCAGTTGGATTTAGATCAGGGGAACACACAGGACGGTCCAAAAGAGGGATGTTATTCTCCTGAAGAAGTCCTATGTCCTAGGGCTTTGTGAACTGTATCACACAAGCTAACGTTGACACATAAACTTGCAAGCGTGATCGCTCAAAGCATCATGGGGGATTGTCGTCACGTGGTGTCCCTAAATGACAGTATGGGTGGGTGTCCAGTAGATGGTGCCACCCCCTACTATAAAAGTTCCCCAGACCACTCGCTCTTTCTCTGTCTCCGATACGCTCATCTTCCGGGTTTGTGGGCTGTGCCGACAGGTCGTGCTCGGTCGTTCAGTCTTCTGCTTGTCAGTGCTGCTGTGAGGCAAACAGCCCCACGTTGCGCTGCCGTCATGGCGCCCCATCGCAAGGTGTGTTGGCCGCTAGCAGTCCTGGGGTCCTTCGCTGCAGCCGGTGTTTGGGTTGGTCATGTCCCCCACCGGGGTCCTCCGGTAAAGCCGGTGACTGGGCTGGTCCGTCATAGAGATTGATGGCTTCATTATGGATGCGTGGCTCCGGGGTTCAACGCTACGAACACAACACCTGCTGTGTTGCCTTTTTGCTTTGCCTTTGTTTTATTTCTTCTGATATGGATGTCAACTAAAGGACCTGAAAGAACTGGAAAACGTCTTGCCGCATAAAGCAATGATGCAGCCTCCATATCAGGAAGTAATGCAGAAGTAAAAAACCTTTTGGGATCATGCGCCAATAAACACATAGGGATGCCATTTTGAGTTCATCTGCCAGTTTTAATTATAGTTCTATGTGTGCCACACGTGCAATAGACTGAGCAGAATGTGATGACAAAAGACAAAAGAAAGAAAAGCGCCTTTGGTCATAAATACATAACAGACAGAGAGTGGACCTTACTCAACCACTTGTACCACTTTGCTGCAAAACATAACTAGTAGTAGTCACTTTAAACTTGCTGCTGATGTTTAGTCCCAGGACAGACCCTATGAGCAGAAGTTCATCTGGGCTGAGCTGAAGCTAAAACAGCTCCTGAGGACAAGCAGGGCTTTGGTCAGTCTGTGTGTTCAGAAATGTGTCTCCTAAAGGTAAGACTTTTTATTGTCCCTAAAGGAGGCTGGCACATTATTATAAAGTCTATGCTACACGTGCTTTGAACCAAGAACCCAAGTTTCAGAGGAACTGTACTGCTGGCTGTGCTTCTGTGTGAGCCCCCAGTACAGTGTGAGACCTAAAATACTAGGATTGTTTCCTGCTGTGTATCTGACTGCACGGCTGTCCAAATGCAGTTCTGTGTGATTGGAGGTTAATTCAGCCTGGATTTGCTTACCTTTTTTTGTGGATAAGGGTATGTAAATTGTGTATTCATTGGCATCAAATACCTTCTAAAATGCTATATATTTTATTGAAATTCGCCTTGGGGGAGGGCCCCAAACCGCCCTGATTGGACTTGTATGTGGTTAACATAGATGCTTACTTGTATTGAAACCTGGTACATTAATGTTGTTCCAAAAACGTTTGCTGCTGTGGTGCACTTAAACATATATACTTTACATACAAAGCACTTTTAATGCATAGAAACATAATAAATCATGTATATATTTTAACATTTTATTTAGCATGAGAGCTGGTCCATCAAAAATTTTCCCAGGCTGAAAATCAATTCGAGTCAGGCCCTGGATTTGGGCTGTTAAAGGCACGTGGTTTTAAACTTTTCATTCGCTGCAGAACAGCCTATTTCAGTTTAATTGTCCATCCATCCATCTTCTTCCGCTTCTCCGGGGCTGGGTCGTGGAGGCAGCAGCCTAAACCCCAGACACTTCCTCCAGCTCCTCCGGGGGGATCCCGAGGCGTGTGGCCTCCACAAGACGTTACCAGCAGACCCTCACGATACGCTTGGGCCTGCCACCGCCAAGTGGTGATCGGTTGACAGCTCCACCCCTCTTTTCACCCGAGTGTCCAAGACACGCGAGGTCAGATGACATGACAACAAAGTCGATCATCGACCTCCGGCCTAGGGTGTCCTGGTGCCACGAGCACTGATGGACACCCTTGGGCTTGAACATGGTGTTCGTTATGGACAAACTGTGACTAGCACAGAAATCCAATAACTGAACACCGCTCGGGTTCAGATCAAGGGGCCGTTCCTCCTGATTACTCCTCTCCAGGTGTCACTGTCGTTGCCCACGTGGGCGTTGAAGTCCCCCAGTAGAACAACGGAGTCACCAGGTGGTGCACTTTCTAATATCCACCGCAGGGACTCCAAGAAGGCATGGTACTCTGCACTGTTGTTTGGCCCGTAGGTCGCCACAACAGTGAGAAACCTATACCCCACCCGAGGGCAGAGGGATGTGACCGTCTCATTCACCGGCGTTAACTCCAACATGTCACGGCTGAGGTGTGGGGCTATGAGCAAGCCCACACCAGCCCACCGCCTCTCCCCACGGGCAACGCCAGAGAAATGGAGTGTCCAGCCCCTCTGGAGGAGACGGGTTCCAGAGCTCAGGCTGTGCGTGGAGGTGAGGCCGACTATATCTGGTCGGTAACACTTGACCTCCCGCACAAGCTCAGGCTCCTTCTCCCCCGGTGAGGTGACGTTCCATGTCCCTAGAGCCAGTTTCTGTGTCCAGAGATCCGGTCATCGAGGCCCCTGTCTTCGACTGCTTCAGATCTCTCTGCACCGGCCCCTTACAGATCCTTCTGCAGGTGGTGGATCCACAGGAGGGCCATCCTCCTGTGGACCCACCACTCCTTTGGGCTGTGCCCAGCTGGGCCCCATGGGGAAAGGCCCAGCCACCAGGCGAGCACCCACTCCAGGCCTGGTCCAGGGTGGGGCCCCGGTGAAGCTAATCCGGGCAACGTAATCGACCTCGTTGGTACTCTATTAATAAAGGGCTTCTGAACCGCTCTTGGTCTGACTCGTCATCCAGGACCTGTTTGCCATGGGTGACCCTACCAGGGGCATGAAGCCGCAGAAAACATAACTCTGGGATCATTTGGGTACTCAAACCCCTCCACCATGTTAGGGTGACGGTTCAAGGATGTTTAATTGTTGTTTTCAATAAAATGTTTACTCAAACTTTTTTTTTTGTCTCACTCCCATTTCTTGTTGTTTATTGAACGTCTACTTGGAGCCTTGTTAAGATCACACCATGCAAATGTGACTTTTGCCATTTATTCAGCTGGTCTTAAACTTTTGATTAGGACTGTAATTGTATAAATAATGACGTTTCAATCGTGATTAATCACCGTTCCAAAAGTGTGATTGATCAGATCAATGTTTTATGTCATTTGACAGCACTAGTTATAACACAAATCTGATGGCCTCACAGAAATAAAGTAATGTATGCTTTCAGTACAGACATTATTTAATGTTCTAAAACATGAGAAACAGAGGTACTGAAGCATGCAACAGTTATGCTTAGATTCAGAGCTAAAGTTCTCATATTAGGCACTAAGACAACAGAGTTGGGACTGCCTCAAGATATTGTTTTTTTATTGAGTTGATTAGTATATTTAAGTCACTATATGATTCCATTTCAGGTTCTGGGGTCCTGGGGAGCCAAACAATAGCAATAATGGAGCTGAAGACTGTGGTGAACTGAACTTTATGGACCAGTTGAACAACTGGAACGATGTCCCCTGTTCTTTGAAACGGAAATGTATCTGTGAAAAGACACCAGCTTAAATTGACTTTTAAAATGTTTGTTCTACATTTGTTATTTTGCCTCTTCATAACTCCGCATTCACTGCACTTTTTTGTTTCAATAAAGATTTGCATAAAACACAGCATGATTTGTGGAATGTAAAATCTTGTTGACTCTGAGCGATGGTTAACTTCATATGTTGAACTGCTGGTATGCTTGTGTCGAGTATAGCACATATGCCTGCCGTGTGGGACAGGCCACAGGGTCAGGAGTTTGAATCTGGCTGCGACCATTTACTGCATGTCATTCCTCAGTCGTCCCCATTTCATGCTGTACTGTCCTGTCAATAAAAGTAATAATAAATAAATAAATCCTGTACAACCTGAGTCTGTCTGAGCTTATTTTAAGAGTTTGTTAAATGTGCTAACCTCGCTTATGAACGCTTCCCCCCAGTCTGTCAGTTAGATTGGGGGGAAATGACCACTGAGCATTGTTCTGCTGGTTTCAAGCTACAAAATGTTCTTTATTTAACGTTAATTGGCCCCATATTCATGGAGAAAGGAGGCAAAACAGTGAATGAATGAAAGAGCAAATCATGCAAATGCAGTCGACGCACGGAAGCACTGCAATTGATTTGAGGAAACACGCTCTTTTAGATTACGCAGGAGGCTTTACCTGAGCGAAGGAGGAGGAACAGGAGCAGCTGTGATCACCAGGTTCGTTTTACACATATAATCATCAGTCCTCATGTAGACGAGCGCAGATAACTCAGCGAATGATGTTTGCGAGCGCAGAGCGGTGGAGAGCATATGGCGCAGAACATAAGGAACAAACCAAACAGTGGCGAGATCACGTGCTGAACCGCTTGTGGTCCATGACGAAAACACAACTCGTGTTTGAGCGCTAAAACAACTGGACCAAACATTTCACCAAACACAGAGTACTAGTCGACACCAGACCAACAACAGCTCCATCTGTCAATCAAAAATGTCAGTTACCTATGTAACAATAGTTCTATGAGTGTATGAAGGGTCCTTAATCCATTAAACCTATAGTTCTAGTAGTTATAGTTGGTCATGTAGCCTAGGTTTACGTGAAACATTACAGATTCAACTTGAAATGCAATATCTAGACTTACATAAGCTATTTAGATTTTTGAACAATGTGCAAAACTAATAAACTACTAATTATAGACATTCATTCATTCATTCATTTTCTACCGCTTATTCCCGTTAGGGGTCGCGGGTGACTGGAGCCTATCCCAGTGACTTTGGGCCTTAGGCGGGGTACACCCTGGACAGTGGCCAACTCGTCGCAGGGCTAACACAGAGAGACAGAGACATTGACAGACAACCATTCACTCTCACATTCATACACTAGGGACAAAAGAGTTGTCAATTAACCTACACAGTCATGTCTTTGGACGGTGGGAGGAAGCCGGAGAACCCGGAGAGAACCCACGGTAACACGGGGAGGACATGCAGACTCCACCCAGAGAGAGCGTGTGATGTTAGGGTGGTTCGGAATTCAAAACCACGATGTTGGGGTGGTCTGGGATTCGAACCCACGATCTCCTTATTGAGAGGCAGAAGCTCTAGCCGCTCTGCCACTGTGCACCCTTAACATTCTAATAATGAAAAGCATGCAATGCAATTAATTGTGATCAATCACAATTCCAAAGTGTGATTAATCTGAGAATTTTTTCAGCGCATACATATATATATATATATATATATATATATATATATATATATATATATATATATATATATATATATATATATACTACACCACCGCTTTTATTTTATCAGCAGGCATAACAGTGAGGTGATTTAAAACTGTTGCCACGTCGGACACTGTGGACCAAGCTGTAGCAGAAAGAAGTCTCAAATCTCAAAGGGAATTTTTATTTGCAGAAAGCACAAACTGTTGTGAGTTCAAATGTAGGGACCCAGAAGCAGAACCCAAGGCCGTTCTTTTGGTGATAACGTTTTTATTGAGCTGGAGCAGGTAGGTAATGGGCTGGGCTGAGGCAGTCCGAAGGAGCAGATAGGTACAGGGCTGAGCCGGAAGACTGGAGCACTGGAGACGGAGATCAGATGGCCCGGAAAAAACACTGGAAACACAATAAACGTAAATTCCCAAAAGATCTAGTAACAGGAGCAAAAATCACTATAGTCTTCAGAACCAGGGGACTAGTTACCACAGTGATAAACTGACAAACTGGCAGGGAGTAGAGGAAGAACCCGGATTTTATTGTCAGATCTTGATTGGAGATGGACCACAGGTGAGTAATTGAACAGATGGCTGGTGGCTCCTCCCTAGGAAGGTGGATCAGCTCCTCCCCAGAGAGTGACAGGAAAGAGGGAGGAAACGAAGGACCATGACAGAAACACATTGAAAAGGAAATTAAAATGACTTCATTCGGTGGGAGGGCAACTGCGATAAATATTTGTCATAGTTTTACATCTGTGAAGTTGCAGTTAGTGAAGACATTTTGAAAAATAAAAGTTTAAATTTACAGGAAAACGGAACACAGACTCCCCTTGTGACGAGATAATTTACGCCCAGCTGACACATTTGTATGTGTATGTAGTCTAACCGGTCATATGCACTTCAGGGCCTAACGTGGCAACACAATTTGCACCACATAATTGTGCACTGTGTAATCTGGTATCGTAGAGACAGCTTGCAGCAAGTTTAAATTACAAGTATTTTACATTGTTTGTATGTTATTGGCTAGCATATTGTTACTTTGACATTTCATGTTTTAGAACTAAAAATAATATGTTTTTACACAGAACAATATAATTTTATCACAGCATTGGGAGATGCCATAATAACTTAGCTGTGGCTCCACCTACTGGCTGCAGAGGCAATAGCACATTTGTATATCCACAATTTTTTGTAATGCAGCTGTTCAAAGATGTGACGCAGTTGTAATGATTGTGTTTAGAGGCAGAAATGCGAGTCTGTTGATGATTTAAGGACTTAAAACAGCAGAAGATTCTCAGCTAAGTGACGTCAGTTATTGAAAAATGTTACACATCGAGGAATTCAGAACAAGGTGTTGTTGACGGTCGGAGGGAGAGGATTTTCAAACCAGGATTCATCAAACAGGCATGAATTAAGCTAAATGCTACTCCATTAAAAGTAGTTCACATTCCGACGGGGCTTGAGCGGGCCGTGACCACAACTTTACTACGGCACAACTCTGTAATAAGACATCTCCGCCTCCACCTACACAATCTACATATCAAACGAAAGCTTAAACTCTCGTCTTTCTGATTCTGCAAACAACACACGCGATAATCAGAGCACGGACAGTAACGCCGTTTTTGCAGAAAAGAAAAAAGCTGCTGTTTGACGTTCCTTACCTTTGATGGCTCTAGTGAAGTCAAATGTCCATAGTTCCCGGCAAGATTGGTCTCATTCTGTCCGGTACAGGTCCAGTAAATATAATCCAGTAAAATGATAAGGTCCACAACATGTGTTAGATCCTCCGTGGCAAAAATACAGCAATAAAGTCTTCCAAACGTAACATCCACTACGCCATTTCCTTCAATTTTATTGGTTATTTCAGGCAGAGATAGAGATAGATAGCATAAACTGTGCTATCTAACGCTAAACGGAAGCCTTGCCTTCTGATTGACACTTCGTTTGGCCAATAAGCGGGGGTTGGGAGGACACAGGACCCCGTGGAGCCAATCATTGCCTCAGACTTCTCCACGTTTACGCACAAGTCTCGCCCCTCTCATATGAACCAGTCACATTGCACGTTGTTAGTGATGCCTTAGGCTTATAGCCAATGAGCAGCTGAAAAGAATGAGGTGCAGGAAGAAATGTTTTTCTGCTGATAGCGGTTCCAGGAACTGCGCGTAACGCGGAGAAGCCTCGTTTACTCGCTGCTGTTTTTGAGCGGATAGATAAGCATAAATACACACATTGAGGAGTTGGACAAAGTTTGTAAAAGCCGTGACTTGACCGGAAGTCAAACTTTGGTGATGTTTGGATAACGGTACTCCTGGCCACCGCACAACCGGACATTTCCACGGAATGAACTCATAGGTGAGGGTTGTTTTAGTTTACACTTTACTGACATTGCGTGATGGAAATATAAGATGAGCTGACGTTAACATCTCACGTGTGCGCAGGGTGGAGGCGTCTTGGACATCCAGTAAACAAGCGGTTGTGCACGGCTGTGCACGGCTGTGCGTGTGGGGGGAGGCGTGGAGTAAGTGACTTTGTTTTGTAAATATAGAATTTGATGTAATGTATTGTGAGTGAAGGCCTGATTAGGCAGATAAATAGTGGAATGTTAGAATGAAATGTAATTATGAGGTGTGAATTTTACCACTACAACAATGGATCATAAGCATAGAATAACTTGTTTGTTGTTTGTTCTTGTTTTCACTCTAGACCTACATCAGAACCTGAGCTTGACCAAGAACCTGGTCCTTCCTCCTCAAAAAGGCCACAGATTGAGACAAGAGAAAGAAAAGACAGATGTGCCCATACCTCCAGCCATCAAAGACTACAACAAGTATGTACACATAATGTAATATTATATGACTTTATCCCATGTTGATTTCATACTTGTTTATTTCTAACATACTTGTGCTTTTCCTTTAGGTTCATGGGTGGAGTTGATTTGTCTCATGAGCTGATTGGCTTCTATGAAGTTTGTATGAGTGTTATTTTATTGAATATTGTAAATATACATATCTTTTTTACTTATACAACTTGTTTTGACTACTTTTTATATAAAATACATTTTTCATAGCTAATCATGGCTGAAGAATCTCTTTGATGTAAGCTTTCTATAGAGCCCTCATTGATGTCTGTAGGTTGAAGCATTCCAAAGTTACTGCATTTTTTCCATACGTTTTCCAAACATCTCCATTTGGATAGGTTTTGGATAAGTTTGGATAAATCAAAGTCCCTCTATAAAACGCCTAAAGATATTTGCATAAAATTTTTACATTTTATGCAATTTTTACAGATAATCTAATCAGATTTGAAATATGAGTAGTCAACAAGATTTCCCATTGAGACATAATGTGTTTCAGGCCTCAGCTACATTCTGCTGCTTTCTTCACCCCTATAAGCACAAAAAAAATTAGGCGAGGAAAAAAAAAACACATTTTGGGGTGTTTTCCAAAGTGTATATCTCCTTACAAAACATATTTACTGTGATTCTGACAACTGTGGGTAAAACTTTAGGGGGTTACCTTCCAAAAAACCCCAAACTTGAGTGTATAACCCTTAGGATTCAATAATGGTAATCATTTTAATTTGGAGAGGTTAGAACACTGACAATTTCATCAAAATCACCCGGATTGATAAGGGGTTAAAAGTTCAACAAAGTCAAATTTGCATAATATTTGTCCTTTAAGGAACAGTTAGGTGTGATCATTTCCTTCTGAACAAATCAAGTTTCTACTCTCTTGCTCTACTGCGGTTTGGGGGAAGTAACCAGAAACTTACCAGAATGGACATAAAAAGGAACTGAAACTAAGAAAACCAAATTTACTGTCACAATGTGGGCCATGAATCCTGGTTGTGTCATCTTGGAATCAGGAAAGAAGACCCCAGTTTGAGGAAGCTCAAAGACGATGGTTCCCCACTATCTTTCCAGTTTTCTCAAGCCAATTTTAGTAGTTTTACGACCATGGGATTCGTCTTTCAACATGGTTGTAACAGGAGATCGCCACTTTCATTGGCAATAAGGAGATGGTTACTGACTCGTTGTAGTCGTGATGAAATGTCAAATTTTGCACAAACTTTGCTCTATATTTTCTAACATTTTAAGAGCCGTCACTTGGCAGCGGAGCCTGGGGCTGTACGGCTGCTCTGATTGACTGTTGTAAAGTTCCTCTCACAACATGTTGGAACCTTATGATTTGACAAATAGTTGTCACAGAGTCGCACAGACATGATGAGAACCACGACAAATAATCTCTCAAGAGAATCACGCCTCCTGAAGTCGTGGAAACGCAAATCTACTTTAAAATTGGGCCAAAAATCCTCTAGTGTGCGAAAGTCTTAAACCAAAATAATTTCAACTCACGTAGTCTCCGTTTTCGCAGTGTTCATCTTCACTCTTGGTACCCTGGTTTTCAACAAAATATGCAGCAAAGCCACCCAAAGAACATGCATAAAAGATTTGTGCCCTTTTAGGAGTCTGCTGTTTCCTGTTCTCCGATAATCAGTTTTAGAACATGCTGGTCCGCCTCCCAGTCTTCTAAATTGCTGTAGCTTAGTTCCGGGAAAGAAGTCAGCGTCATCCCCAGTGAACTGACCGATCCGGCCAACGACCCTCTCCCTTCGTAAGCGTACGTTTGGAGGTAATCGTAAGGAGGTCCTCGAGTGTCGCAGTCTGCTTGAGCTACTTTCTGGTGAAGAATTTTCTGAACTATATCGTGACCATCCAACAGCAGGGATGGCGCCGATTGGCTGATGTCTCTTGGGGGGTGATCTACAACAAACCACAAGGGTTCTGACTCAGGACTGTAGCTGTCGCAGTCAAAATTCGGTCTTTTTCTCCGTTGAACGATCACGATTCCATCTTCGCTGTCCTCTTCCGTCTCCTTGTCCTCGTAAGGGCTGTGGTCGTAATATCAGTGGAGCTTTGGATAGTGCTCGGATGCTTTTGATTCCGTAACGCGGTGATGTCGAAGGCCTCTGTGTCTTCCTCTCCTCCGCCCTTGTCGTCGTAGGTTACCACGTTCTCTCGGCTGTCCTCCTCAGATAGGATGAGTTTGTCTTTGCTGGTTTTCTTGTGGCACAGTTGGGTGAAAGGCATCAGTATGGCTGTGGGACGAGAGATAGAGGATTGGTTGTGCTGTAAACAAACTTGTTGTGTACTTTTTAAGGAGTTAGCAAGCACAGGAAGCAGGAAGTATGTGGTTCTCCTCAAGGTTTCTACTCTTTTCCACTTTTTTTTGTAATTTTTCCTTGCTGAGGAGAGTCAAGGACAGGGGATGCTCTGGGACAATTATCCGTTTGTCTAATTCCTATGAGTGTTGGTTAATCTGTTTCTCTATAATTGACTAATGATTATTTCATAGTTTGATTTTTTAACTTTCTGCTGGTTAAGTCGACAATTTTATGCAGCCCTGTTACACGTCTGCTGTTGTTATACTGAGCTCTACAAAAATTAATTGAGATGAATTGAATGTCATACTGCAGAACAGTCCAAAACACTAACATCTCCAATGTTTCCCCTGCAAGGACACATGCCAAATTGAATTGAGGGACTAAAAATAGAAGTAAGGAGAGGGTATTTTGCCAGTGTTAGAGTTTCTTCACTGGTTTCACCAGGGAGTTGAAAAACAAAAGGCTGCATAAGGAGGAAGTCTTCAGTTAATAGAGGATGGTAGAACAGAGGAGGTCTTCTACAAAAACCCTGTAAAAAGTCCTTCCAGAGCCAAAGGGGGTGATGCTCTGGTCTCCCAGTGGAATCAAAGTCTACCTTTGATTGAGAAGAAGAAAGAGAGGGTATTTTGGGTGTCAGAGTTTCTTCACTGGCTTACCATTGAGTTTAGAATCAAATTCAAAATCCTCCCCCTGAATGATATGGCCCCATCCGACCTCAAAGATGCAAAAGAAGAGTACCATCCAAACAGAGCACTTTTCTCTTAAAAACTATTGTTGGGCCCTAGAGTCAGTAAAAGCACAGTAGGAGGTAGAACGTTAGGAACAGAAATAACAACCTACAGTTTTAGCTATGCTGCCCTAGGAGCCATTATTGCAGCTTCAACACTGTCCTTTAAAGGCCTGCGATGGACCACAATAATCACAATTTACCTTTGCATTTTAAAGGCACGAAGTGCACTCTGGGAGACCTAACAGGGGAACCTGATGGAAACCATATTTACAAAAAAATGTATTTTTAAACGTATATAATTTCATAATTTCGATTTGTATCAATTAAAAATCATCAGTAAAATTAAAAACAAATATATATATATATATATATATATATATATATATATATATATATATATATATATATATATACATATATTTGTGCAAAATGATTTTCGGGTGTCAAACTGGGGGTGTTAGGCGCGTTTTGATGCTTTTGGTGTGAACACACCATTAGAGTCAGGAGAGCAGTGGGGGAGCCAGGAGGAAAAAGAGTTTGAAAATCAAATCACGCGGCTGAAAGATGTGTGCTCCCGTGCACGCTGATCCAACAGTCACCAAATGAACAGCATGTATCAATAATATCAATATCTATCTACTACAACTTTTATTTTTCCAATCAAAAGGGTCAGTACTGTTTTTATGAGGAAATATAATTAATCATGAATATTAATCTTTTTGCTTGTTTTATGTAGAGTCACCAAATTAACAGCACTGATCATTAATGGCAATATCTGTCTACTACAAACATTATTTTTCCCATCAAAAGTGTGATTGCTGTTTTATGATGAATTATGATTAAAAATGAATGTCAATCTTCAATAGCTTTTTCATTATTTTAAGTAGGTTCACCAAATTCACAGTACTGAACAATTACAATTAACCAAGCACCATTTTTACTTTGAGGAATAATGACACTGCAATAAAGAAACTAGAGGAAAAGAATTGCAATTCTTTTCAAACTTAAAACAATTGGCTATTTTTTTATGTTGAAATGTTAGCACACATTAATGTGTCCACTATCTAATGTAAATGTAGATGTAAAGTAAATGTAAAATAGACAATATCTTTTTAATTAATTAAAAGTCTTGAGGTACAATACAAGGTGACATCCCACTGGTCAAATTTGTGATTAGGGAATTATTACTATTACTACTATTACTACTATTACTAAATTAGGGATATTTTTCGCCATCAAGTGGTGATTCTGTGGTAATAACAGCTACATTTCCTGAGCATGTGGGTGCATTCACTAAATATATGCTCAGTTTAGCATTCTAGCCAATCGGAAGCAACTATCAATTAAGTACAATGATTGGGAAGGACAAAAACATCATTGGAAGATCAGAAGTTGACCAGTTCAGGTGGATTTTTCCTGCTACAATTCAACTTTTAGCTTTAAGTATAATTCTTTTTTTTTTTTTTTTTTTGATACAGCTGTTGTTTTGTTCAGTCAAAGTTGTAGTACCAAAATATAACCACAGAATTAAACTTTTAAATGTGAGTATGTATTCTATGTTTTATCTTGTTTATATATTCTTTAGTGCAAAAAAAGTGTGTGCACACAGCTACTGCTTTGATCCATCAAAGTTTTATTTTGAAGAAAATATCTCATCTATTCTGATTAATGTTAATATATTTAAAACAATCAGTAAAACTATGAACCTTGGGATAGCGAGGTTTAAAACCTCCACTTAAAATAAGTACATTTTGCAATATATGTGAAAATAAATGTATTTTGGTGCGTATTATGGCTGACTGTGACTGACAGAGCGTTGGGGTAATGTGCATTTCAACCACTGCTAATTTTACTTCAAAGTAGTAGTAGTAGTAATAATAATACAAATACTACTAGAATTAATACAAATATTACCAGTGGTATTATATGATACTTCTGGTAGCAATAGAAGTAATGGTAGTAAAATTTGAAGCAGTAGTACCACTACTACTAGTTGTACTACTTAGTTAATTCATTATTAGTTACTTATTTATTTGACGCAATTGTCGTATTTGATGTTGTACTAGTAGTAATATTTGAACAACTACTACGACTACTTCTACTATTTGATGTAATACGAGTACGAGGTTAAACCGCTCACATTGGCCGTTTCCCTGGGGATGATATGGGGTAGTCCGAGGTTTCCGGATTCTATAGCAGTTGCATAGCTGTTGTATTAGGGCATTTTCAAAGCTACGGCCTTGGTCCGAGTGAAGTCTTGCTGGCACCCCGTATTTGTAGAACCTTTCTTTAACCAGGTTTTGTGCCACTGTGGTCTCTCGCTGGTCATGGGTACGGACAACCTGTGTAAACTTAGAGAACACATCAGTCATCGCTACCACCAAATGTCTCACAGGTGCATGTACCGGCGGCTGAGTATTCTTCGCCAGGCAGTACCGTTCACATCTTATGCACCACTCTTTGATTGTTGATGCCATGCCTGGCCAATTACTCACCTCTGACGGATCAGCTCTGTTGTACGCTCCGCACCTTGATGGCCATGAAATGTGTGGAGTTGCTGGAAGATTTCATGCTTTCAGGTAACACTAGTTGAGTGAACTCTTCACCCCCATCAGGATGTTGACAGGCGCGATAAAGTACCCTGTTCTTGATTACTAGATGGTCCCATTTCACGAGGCAATCTCCTGGCAGTAGAGTCAAGGGTTTCCCTCTCTGTCCATCCTGGGGGGGCGGTGCTGCTGTACCAAAACCATCACCGATGCAAGGGCTGGGTCTGCCAGCTGGAGCACCTTCATATCAGCCACTGACCGTTCCATAATGGCAGAGGCGGCACTGGAAGATCTAATAGCGAGCTGCACTGCTTCCGGAAGTAGAGTCCCAGGCCATGCTGGAACAAGGACGTCATAAGATGGGGGTTGACGGGATCAAGCATTTGCATTTTGATTGGTTCGGCCCGGATGGTACTTGATTGTGTAATCAAAAACTGCAAGCTCTGCTACTCAGCGCTGTTCCGTAGCCCCTAGTTTAGCTGTCTTCAAATGACTAAGTGGATTGTTGTCAGTCCATACGGTTCACCTGTGGCCCAGTAAATACTCCTGGAACCGTTCTGCCATAGCCCACATGGCCAAGAACTCGAGCTACATGGAGCTGTAGTTTCCCTCTGTGGGGTTAAAACTGCGGCTCGCATAAGTGATAGCACGTTGTTCTTGGAACAGGACCGCCCCCCAGGCCGTCGTGACTGGCGTCCACTAAAATGAAAGGAAGTTGAAAATTTGCATAAGCTAAGACAGGTGAGGAGACTAACCAGCTTTTAAGTGTTTGAAAGCTCTCTTCACACTCAAGAGTCCAGGCATCCTTAAGAGTCTCCCTACTACTCCTGTCATTTTTCTTATAAAATGCATATATAACTGGTGAAGCCCAGGAATGACGTTAGCTCACCACTGTCTCTGGCCTGGCCCACCCCGCTACAGCCGCTATCTTCTTTTGGTCTGTGGTGACTCCTGCTGCTGACACTACATGTCCTAGATAGCTGACTTGTTTCTGGAGAAAGTGACACTTGCTCAGCTTTATCTTCAGAGACTCTCTGCTGAACCAACTGAGAACGAGGTCCAACCTACTTTCATGTTCCTCTACTGTGAATGAGAAAACAATTACATCATCCAAGTACAGGAGTAAGGAATAGCAATTTTAGTCACCAAACATTTGCTCCATTAACCTCTGAAATGTACTGGGGCATTACACAGGCCAAAAGGTATACGTTTGAAGCCAAAAAAGCAGCTTACCTCAGCCCTGAGCGTCGTGCTTAAATATTGTGTGCATTTATCAATGCGGAAATGAAGCAGGGGGAGGGGCGGGGCGGGGCGGGGCTAGGTCGTACTAGGGCCAACGAGGGTCAAACTATCTGTGGCTACACCTGCACACAACAGGGGAGGAGAGAGCCCAACCGTTCTTTCAGTCACAGTCAGCACGTCTCACTCTTTGCATTTAAGCAAAACAGAAGTGGAAAAGAAAAGTACGTAGTAGATTCATGTAGTAAATACATGAATTGGAAAGAAACATGAGTAATTTCAAAACACAAATACAACTAATAAAGCATAGTTGTCAATTTAATTAATAAATACTAATACTAATAGAAAAAGATAAATGTTGAAACAAATACATATAAACAATATAAAATAAAAAAACACCTAAAATAAATAAAATAAAAATAATGTAAAAACAAGCCCGTTTTTAGATACATTCCAATATTTATTATTTACGTATTTTTTTGGTCCTCCATATCAGTGCTTCCCAACCAGGGGTATGTGAGGAATTACCAGGGGGTACTTGGAATGGTTTCAAGTTTTTTAAATGAAGATGAAATGAAAAAAAAAAAGGGTCATTAATTGTAAATCTAGCATCTTTTTAGAGTATCTTGGAACATGAGTATAATAAAAACAAAAATAGAATAGTAATAATTGACCATATGCTACACTAGTAAGTCAATTTATTTGCCTGAAACTCAAGTTAAGTGTGAAACAAAACTTGGGGGTACTTGAGACAAAAAAGGTTGGGAACCACTCCTCCAAATGACTGGGGCTACGACTCTCCCTGTTAGCAGCATAATAAGTCCTTCCTCAGGATAAGTCATGTTGTTAATTAATTAAACATGACACTATCAAACGTCAATTGCAAAAAATAAAAAGCACATAATTTAATGTCATAATTTTTCAATATTTTCATTGACAGTGTATACATTCGTATTCTAAAAAAGTCTTTGTTTTAGGGATGTTGTGTAACCCAGAACATTGGAAATTTCAAGAAAGGAAGATGTAAAAAAAGGATGTAGGAGGAGAAAGGATCAATAGGAACTGGCTGGTGGAAGGGAGTCTATTGTTAATGCAGTCAAAAGTGACATAGCAAAAAATGGAGACACTTCCTACACTGAAAGAGCAATGGCTATATTCTCAAAGGCCCTGTCATGGAACCGTATAAAGCAATACACAGTATTGCATTTATGCTCTGCGCATATAATAAAAGCCGTTGCGCGTTCCATTGGCAGGAAAACCTCTGACAAAGGCTTGAAAGTCTTTGCAACTTTTGTTCTCGCCAGGCTTACAAACTGTACCTCCCTGAAGACTGCACTCATCTTTATTACATCCATGTGTATAGGAAAACAGAGAAGATGAAGAGGTAGAAATGGATACCAGTAAAGTAATAAAGGGATCACCATTTCATTTTCAATTTCAGAATATTTATGAAGATGCTAAGGAGGAAATTGAAAATGACCAGGGACCTCATGAACACACACCAAACCCGTACTACTGCCCTGGAATTATAGACCTATAGTCTGACAACTGGATTTTCTCTCTGTGGAGTGGTCAGGGAAAAAAGAAGACAAGAAGGAAAGGACAACAACACCAGAAAGACCAGAGACACTAATTGTCATGTTGTAAGATGGTTCGGAATTTGGAAAAATTCCATACTGAGAAAAAAGTTGAGACTGAGGCCAGGGATCTTTGTCCGCAAGATGAATAGTTCTGTGCGTGGGCGATACAAAGAGCACATCTTGAACGACAGCCTCTCTGAGAGCTTATAGAGGACATCTAAAACTACAGACATAGGCCAGTCCCAAGAAAGTTGGGTCAAAAGACAAGAGCAACAGCTGAAAACCAAAGCCACAAGCTCATCGTTGGAGAGGTTAGAAAACAGACACACAAACCCATGTGAAAACCCCAACTGAACAGAGTATCTGTACTTGTTTTCTCTACAAAAGACTATGGAGTGCGCATGCGTCGGCGTCTCGGTTGCTAGAGACACCGGCTCCAAAACAAAGTCTATTTTTGTGCTTTTATCAATACTCTTTTCTTATCCTGCACAACCTAAGGGCTTTTATCTGCGTTTTTATCTGGACTGATTTGTTTTAACCACCGGATTCCAGGATTTTAGAGTTTTTAACTGCGAAGGACACTGACGTGAGTCAACAACCGCAGGCTAGCATAGCTAGGGCTACAGGTGAGCCTTAAGCTATGCCTTCAGTTACCTCCTCATCCAGCTGTGAGAGCTGCGCAGGCTTGAGCCAAAAAGTTGCTGAACTGGAACAACGAATTTCCTTACTATTTAAAAGCCAAGAGGATGGTGATCAAGATATAATCCTGGGAAGGACTTCCGCCGCTGCCACCAGCCTACAGTTAGCCGACACGGCTAACTACTCTACCACCAACGCCTCCCAATCACGCCGGCTGTCCTCACCGGTTCCAGGTGCCATCTCAGACAAACAGCACTGGTTTAAACAGGGAGCGTGACCCAAAGCTCCAACCAGCTCCACTCCTGTAAAGTCAGACCCGTGGACTCTCGTTGGGTCCCGCAGTGGCTCCAGGGCGAGGGATAGCCTGCGCTCTCCAAACACTGGAGCTACAGAACTGGAAAACAGATTCACTGTCCTGACCTATGACGAACACTTTCCGCCTATGGGAGCAGGTTCTCCCGGACGAGGGGCACGACATCGCAGATCCAGCCGACCCGACCCGCCGCCAACAGCCCACTCTCAGACCCGCGGATCGGCTGTTAGGTCTCGCCATGGGCGCCTGCATTTCAGGGCTTGGCCGGCAGATCACCACCACCTCTGGGTCTATTGCATGACAGTGACTTTCCGCTGCTGCACTCACCACCACCTGCTGCTCCAGCCCCATCTGGAGGCTCCGTGGCTGTCTCCCCACACACGGCGTGGGTCTGGGGGCCCCGCTACGACCCCCCAGCGCATGCGACCACTTCGCGTGAGCTGGGCGGCCCCTCTACGTCCTCGCAACACATGTCGAGCTCGAATGCTCGGCGTGAGTCGGGAGGGTCCACTGCTGCGCCCTCCACGCGCTCTTCGAGCCTGAACACTCGGGGTGCCGCAGGAGATGACCGCGCTCCTGCAGGTGGCCCCGTGACGCTGCAGAGTTGGACTCGCACCTCTGCAGATGGCCCACTCACCATGCCCAGGCCAAGCCCGTCCGTTCTGGTACTAGGCTCGTCCATGGTTCGGCATGTGCGAGTAAAGAAAGGCTACACCTCCTGTCACCCAGGTGCTCTGGTAAAGGACATTACAGACTCCGCCCCCACCATCCTCCACCACCACCCATCATTATCAACAGTTGTAATTCACATCGGAACCAATGATCTCAGATTACAGCAGTCAGAGACCCTCATGGGCGATTTCAGGACCCTCATCTCCACAATCCACAGTTTAGATAAACAATGCGTAATTTCTGGACCATTCTCACCACCTCGATTTGGAGACGTTAAATTCAGCCGTCTGAGACAATTACACACAAACTAAAAACCTACTGTAGAGACAATAAAATCCCTTATGTGGACAATTTCCTTACATTCTTCAACAGACACAAACTTTTTAAAATTGACCGCCTTCACCCAAACCACTCCGGATCCTGCCTTCTATCCCACAACATTGCACTCACTCTACAGTCAGCATGACAATATAACCAACCCCAACTCATTACGGTAATCATCAGCAGAGAGCGGACAAACCATAAATCCCTCAATAAATCAACAGTTAACAAAAATAACCTAAAATATCTCCAGAAATCCGATCCACAACAAACTCCTAGTCCCCAGTCCCCACTCACAATCAATATGGCTCTTTTTAATGTCCGCTCTCTGCTGAACAAATCTTTTATTATAAATGATGTGATTTTAGACCACAAACTTGATTGTTTGTTTTTAACAGAAACCTGGCTGGGTGCAGATGCACCAGTTGTTCTCACTGAGGCCTCTCCACCTGATTTTAACTTTGCTTTTTCAACAAGGAGTGGTAAAAGGGGAGGTGGCACAGCCTCTATAACTGCAAACACTCTGGCCAGCAAACCTGTTTTATTTAACAATTTTACAAGCTTTGAATATCACTCCATTGTTTTTAGCAACCCCCAAATTTTATGTGTCACTGTGTACAGACCACCAAAGAAATGTAGTCTTTTTATCAATGAATTTTGAGACTTTTTATCAATTTTACACAATTCTTATAAGCATATAATTTTAGCCGGTGATTTTAATCTGCACATCGATGTCTTAGATTATTTTTCAAATGATTTTTTAAACATTCTAAATTCTATGGATTTTACTCAGCATGTCACACAGCCGACTCACAACAGAGGACACACTCTGGACCTGGTCATCACCCATGGCCTGTCCCCCAGTGTGTCCTCTGTTGTCGACTTGGCTGTGTCTGACCACTACTGTGTGTTTTTTAATATCACCGGTTTTATTCAGCGAGAGACCTCTCTGAGACTGTGAGGAAGTGCCATCTGACCCCTGAAGTGGCTGCAAACTTTATTGAGGTTTTAGAAAAAAATCTAATTGTTTTACCTGCCCCCTGTGATTTTATTACGGACAATTTTAACAGTCGACTTCGATCAGCCCTGGATCTCATTGTCCCCCTTAAAACAAAAAAGACTGTGACTAAACCAACACCTCCATGGAGAAATTAGTAACTAAAAAAATTAAAGCGAGAGTGCAGGGTCGCAGAGAGAAGATAAACAAAGAACAAGAAGAAAAAACTGAAGGGTTTTATATTTTTATACTTTTATATTTGAAGACTTTTTTATATTTTATAATTATAAAATAATGGTTTTATAGTTTTACTTATGTAAGATGAATTGCAGAAGTTTTGTTTGTTGTACAACATGTCAGTTATTGAGTTTCAGGTAACATCCAAACTAGTTGTGAAGTTTCCATTTTCTGGCAAAGCAGATGCAAAGCCCAATCTCAGGAATGTGTAAGATAAACAAAACGGCCTCTCCCTGCGCACGCACCATATAAGGAGAACTTTACGTTAAACCCCTATCAGAAGACTTCAGGAAGGATGACATCGCCTCTTCTTGCATATTCATGTATTATTCATGTGCGATGTGTTAAATACGGACAAGACTGGGCTAGTGGTTACGTCTGGGGAGATAGCGGCGAGAGTAACCATTAGCCCCAGGCGTCCCGAGCTCGGTATTAGATGATTTTGTATTAGGGAAATAAATATTTTGATTGTAACTCGTCGAATCCTGGCCATCATTATACTGGTATGTGTTATTAGTTATATAGTGTAGTAATTGTTGACTGCTAAACGCTCCACTCTTACAGTAAACGAACACGCTGGATTTGGCTGATAAATAATAAGAAATAGCCAAAGAATTCTTCAAAACAAAACAACAATAAATCACCAACTCTTCAATAATCAACAAAGAATATATAACAATGCACTTAGAAATTCAAGAAACAACTACTTTGCCAAAATAATCACCAACACTAAAAATAATTCCAAAGTCCTTTTCTCAACCATAGACAATATTTTAAACCCTGATTATAGCACATCTCATTTTACTCCCACGGACTCTCTCTGCGAAGCATTTGCAGACCACTTCATGGGGAAGATAGACACCATTAGATGTAACATTTTATCCAGTCGATCAACTGCTTTTAACACATCTGACTGTCTGTCTTTACCGGAGGAAACACTGGACAGTTTTGTCCTTAATGCTGAGATGCTTGATAAAGTTTTCTCCTCAGTGAGACCCACCACATGTTTTTTAGATCCAGTTCCTACAAGGTTTTTTAAGTCATTTTATGGATCTTTTAGGGAGGAGCTTTTAAACATGATGAATTGCTCTCTTCAGACAGTGGTCTTTCCCACTGCCTTTAAAGCGGCAGTGGTGAGGCCCCTGCTGAAGAAGAGCAATTTAGATTTGAATGATTTTAACAACTATAGGCCGGTATCTAACTTACCATTTTTACGCAAAATTTTAGAAAAACTTGTTTTTACTCAGTTAAATTATTTCTTAAACACACACAACATTTTTGAGAAATATCAGTCTGGTTTTAGGGTAAACCACAGTACCGAGACAGCCTTAACTAAGATTTTAAATGATTTTAGGTTAAATTATGATTTTAAACAGGTGACAGTGTTGGTTCTACTGGATCTGAGCGCTGCTTTTGATACAGTAGACCACACTATTCTTTTAAACAGACTCAAGCACCTGGTGGGCCTCTCTGGTACTCCGCACAAATGGTTTACTTTTTATCTCACAGACAGAACATTCATGGTAAGTTTAGATACCTGCTCCTCCAAGGTTCATAAAATCCCATGTGGTGTGCCCCAGGGTTCCATTTTAGGTCCTGTACTTTTTAACCTGTACATGCTCCCTCTTGGTGATGTCATCAGGAGACATGGAGTCAACTTCCACAGTTATGCTGATGATATGCAGCTTTACATCTCCATGTCTCCTGATGACACCAGGCCAATGGATGCTCTTTTTAACTGCATTTTAGACATCAAATCCTGGATGGCAGAAAACTTTCTCCAGCTTAACCAGGACAAAACTGAGGTTTTAGTCATTGGTCCTGAGGCCCAGAGAGAGAAACTTTTATCCAAACAACAGGCACAGTCTTTAACCCCATCACCACAAGTAAAAAACCTGGGCGTTATCTTTGACTCTGAGCTGACTTTTATCCCGCACATCAAGAACATCACAAAAATAGTTTTTTATAACTTAAAGAACATAGCCAGAGTTCGCCCCATTCTTTCTCGGGCCAACACAGAGACGCTGATGCATGCTTTTATATCCCGTCGTATAGACTATTGTAATGCCCTGCTCTCTGGTCTTCCCAAAAAGAGTATTGCAGGTTTGCAATTATTACAAAATTCAGCAGCGCGTGTCCTGACTAAGACCAGGGGGCGGGACCACATTACACTGGTTTTAAAATCACTGCATTGGCTCCCCGTGTGTTTCAGGATCGATTTTAAGGTCCTTTTACTGGTTTATAAATGTCTTAATGGTCTTGGGCCTTCTTATCTTTCAGAACTGTTTTTACCATATGAACCCTCGCGGCCCCTGCGCTCCTCCGGCAGCCGGCTCCTAGTCATTTCCAAAGTCAGGACACACACTCACGGCGAGGCGTCCTTCCAGTACTATGGCCCTCGTCTGTGGAACGGCCTGCCGGAGAACCTCAGGGCCGCAGAGAACGTTCAGGTTTTTAAGAGCAGGCTCAAGACCCACCTTTTTAGTCTAGCCTTTGATTAATATTTAATTTATGTATTTGTTATATTTATCCTTCCTATTTATTGTGTTAACTTATTTTAGGTTTACGATTGTATATGTATTTATTTCCAAGTTCTATTTATTAATTACCCATATTCATTAATTTTTTTCATTTTCTACCGCTTATTCCCGTTAGGGGTCGCGGGTGACTGGAGCCTATCCCAGTGACTTTGGGCCTTAGGCGGGGTACACCCTGGACAGTGGCCAACTCGTCGCAGGGGTGACACAGAGAGACAGACAAGGACAGACAACCATTCACTCTCACATTCATTCACTAGGGACAATTTAGAGTTCTCGATTAACCTGCACAGTCATGTCTTTGGACGGTGGGAGGAAGCCGGAGAACCCGGAGAGAACCCACGGTAACACGGGGAGGACATGCAGACTCCACCCAGAGAGATCGTGTGATGTTAGGGTGGTTCGGAATTCGAAACCACGATGTTGGGGTGGTCTAGGCTTCGAACCCACGATCTCCGTATTGAGAGGCAGAAGCTCTAGCCGCTCTGCCACCGTGCACCCCCTAATTACCCATATTTATTTATTTATTTATTCTTTTATCAATTTTAGGCTCTCCAGTGTTTCCTCTGAGGGGCCCTCTGTACTGGGAGCGGTGGTTGGCTGTGGCTGCTGGGGCCTGGCTCATGGGCCCCTGGTGGAGGTTTGGTGTTTGCCTCATCTCTCCTCAGGGCCCTGAGTCTGCGTCCTGTGGCTGCAGACTCTCTGCTCCTGGTTCAGACGGCTCCTCTGATGGTGCTTCTTCAACTGGCGTATCTGCACTCAGCCTATTGTATCTAAGGGCAGTGTTTCTTAACCATAGGGCTGCGGCCCTTCGAAGGGCCTCGAGTGCCTTTTGGGGGAAAGGTTTTACACCAGTGGGCTGCAAGGGCCGTATGTGTTTGCTGGAATGCCCCATAATGACCCTATTTCTTCTGTTATAGTGGAGGTATTCACGCACGATACACTCTCCAACCACCAGAGGCAGTAAATGTGCCAGTTAGTCTTAAACACGGAAGTTGTGAAGAAACAGGCACGGAGCCAGACTGCTCGAGCACAGAAAAAGTTATGGAAAAGTTCTTAAAACGAAAAAACGATGACAGCGGCGGGGGCAGCCCTGCCCAGAAGACAAAAAATACACACAAATACAACCCTGACTTCCTAAGTTACGGTTTTGGGAATGGAGGGACCGAGGCTGAGCCCAGAGCCCAGTGTGTGGAGTGCGGGATGATGCTATCTAATGAAGCGCTGAAGCCCTCGAAACTGAGGGACCAAACATCCCTCGCTTGTGGGAAAGTCGGTGGACTTTTTTAAACGAAAAGAAATCGGACTGCAGGTACAGAAAAGAAGTGTGGTGTCTCTAACTTCTATGTCAAAGGGTGTCCTCAAAGCCAGCTATCTTGTAGCTAAACAAGTAGCTCAAACTAAAAAAGCTTTTACCATTGCATAGGAGTTGGTTCTACCAGCCGCTGTTGACATGTGCCGCGAGATGATAGGAGAGGCTGCTGCCAAAAAGCAACTGACAATCCCACTGTCCAATGACACCATCAGCCACCGCATTGATGACATGGCAAAAGACATTCAACGACAGCTTATAGACAGAATAAAAGTTAGTCCATTTTACTCGTTACAATTGGACGAGTCCACTGATGTATCTAATGCTGCGCTGCTGCTTGTTTTTGTTCGTTATCGCTGGGACTGCAGTTTACATGAGGATATTTTATTTTGTGGAGAGCTACCAACACGTGCGACGGCACAAGAATGTTTCAACTGCATGGACAACTTTTTCAGGGAGAATGGCTTAGAATGGAAGAACTGTGTTGCTGTGTGCAGTGACGGTGCAGCGTCAATGACAGGCAGGCATCACGGTGTCATCAGGCAAATACTTGATCGTGCTCCAGAAGCAAAGTGGACTCATTGTTTTCTCCACCGTGAAAGCCTGGCAGCAAAGAAGATGTCACCAGAGTTGCACGAGGTTATGGCTGTATATGTGAAAGCAGTCAACTTCATTAAAAACAGTGCTGTGAACTCAAGATGTTTTGCTAAGCTTTGTGAGGACATAAATGCAGACCATGTTCAACTACTCTATCATAGTGAGGTGAGATGGCTGTCAAGAGGACAGGTTCTTAATCGTTTGTTCGAACTGAGGAATGAGGTCTATTCTTTTCTCAGTGACAAGAAATCCCCTCTTGCACATCATTTCACATGCACAGATTTTATTGCCAAATTAGCTTACCTCTGTGACATTTTTTCACTTCTTAATCAGCTGAACACATCTATTCAGGGTAGAAATACCAATATATTTTTTGTTGCTGACAAAATCCTAGCTTTCAGAAAGAAGCTCACTTTGTGTATTAAAAGGACTGAGGAAAAGAGGATGGACATGTTTACAACTTTGTCTGACATTCTGGATACCTCACCACAGGTGAAGATCAATTGCTTAATTTCTCAGCACCTCTCACAACTAGCTGGAAAGTTTGATGATTACTTCCCTGAAGATCCCAGGGATGGACACTTGTAGATCGTGGATCCCTTTTCCGTGGATCCCACCAACAATGACATTGCATTGCCTTCGGATCTGGAATCCCAACTTCTGGATGTTTCTGCTGACCATACTTTCAAGGTGAGATATGTGAAGTTATTATTTTATAAACAGTAAATGTGTGCCTATATTAATTCACATATTAATTTGAGTTTTGTGCTAATTTAATCATTGTATTCTCTATTTATGTAAGATACAGTGGGAAAAACTGGAGCTTGCTCAATTCTGGATAGGTGTCTCCAACTCCAACTGGCTCTCAGGGCAGTGAAGATGCTTCTCCCTTTCACAACTACCTACCTGTGCAAGTCAGGTTTCTCCATTGTGGCCACAACCAAGACCAAATCCCGAAACAGACTAAGTACAATGCTGGAGGCCACTCTAAGACTGAGCCTTTCCCCAATCCCTCCCAGACTGGACCTGATCATTTCTGGGAAGCAGGCACAAGTGTCTCATTAAAATAAGAAGGGATGAAATTTGTAGACGCTTACAAATTTGTGTCTACAAATTTGCAAGTAGACACTTACAAATTTGGAAGTTTGTAAGTTACTTGTATTCACTCAAGCTCTTAATGTAGCAAAACTTTAAATACAGGAGAGGAACTCTCTCCTTCTTCAATTTTGTTGGAAAAATGCACTGATTGCAGTTTACAAGTTGTTCTCTCTCTCTGTCTCTCTCTCTCTGTCTCTCTCTGTCTCTGTCTCTCTCTCTCTGTCTCTCTCTCTCTGTCTCTGTCTCTCTCTCTCTCTCTCTCTCTCTCTCTGTCTCTCTCTCTCTGTCTCTCTCTCTCTCTCTCTCTCTCTCTCTCTCTCTCTCTCTCTCTCTCTCTCTCTCTCTCTCTATATTATTTTTTTTTTTTAAGTTTTACTGATTTACTGACAGTAAAGTTAGTGGTAGTGATTAGGCAGACATGCCTCTATGGTTTTCATAAGCTCAATTTGTTTGTCTTGTTAACTGGGGCAGCTTTATTTGTGACAAGACAAAAAAAAAATCCCCTTTTGTAATCAGTTGTATTATAAATACCATTTTATAAATATAATTGGGCCCCGGGCTACTTTGCACATAAAATGTTGGGCCTCAAGGTGGAAAAGGTTAAGAACCCTTGTCTTAGGGTATGTGTGTGTAAATAAGTGTGTATGCGTGTATATGCACAACGCGTGTGTGTGTGTGTGTGTGTGTGTGTGTGTGTGTGTGTGTGTGTGTGTGTGTGTGTGTGTGTGTGTGTGTGTGTGTGTGTGTGTGTGTGTGTGTGTGTGTGTGTGTGTGTGCGTGCGTGTGTGACTGTGGGTGGGTTGCTTGGCTAGTGGGAGGCGGTTGGGTGGGAAATTGTCATGTGTGGGAATGTTTTTAATGCACTGTAAAGCACTTTATGTTACATGCTATGTATGAAAAGTGCCTTATAAATAAAGTTTGATTTGAACCTTGGAAAAGTTCCTCCGATGTTTCTGCAGGTTAAGGTTTTACTGTTAACAACATATGACTTCTCATGGCCCTTACAAAATAAAACCTTCTGCATTTACGTACTTCCGAAAGGGCCTTATTGTGAAGGGTTACACACTGACAATGTAGTCTGTCCTGTACGACGTTATATTCAAGAATAGCATTTAGAAGTGGTTTGGATCCTAGATTTGAGCATAGCTGGAAGGACTAGGATGATTCCTTAAAAACTTAAAATATATAGGCGCATAATCATGATCAGCCTACTTCAAATATTGCCTAAAAGGCAGCAGAATACAGGAATTTTCTGTTGTGAATCTGACAAGGAAGACCAGACCATACTTTTGGTTCCATTATTAAATGTGCACTCATCTGCCCTGACATTAGGCTACAATAATAAAGTTTCAGAGGAACTGCACTGCTGGCTGTGCTTCTGTGTGAGCCTGCAGTACAGAGTGTGAGACCTAAAATACTACTATTGTTTCCTGCTGTGTATCTGACTGCACGTCTGTCCAAATGCAGTTCTGTGTGATTGGAGATTAATTGAGCCTTTGTCCAGTCCGGCCCTGGATTTGGGTTGTTAAAGGCACGTGGTTTTAAACTTTTCATTAGCTTTCAGTTTAATTGTTGTATTCAATAAAATGTTTACTCAGACTTTTTTTTTTTGTCTCCCATTTCTTGTTGTTTATTGAAACTCTACTTGGAGCCTTGTTAAGATCCAACCATCCAAATGTGACTTTTACCATTTATTCAACTGGTCTTAAACTTTTGATTGGGACTGTAATTGTATAAATAATGACATTTCAAATGTGATTAATCGTTCCAAAAGTTTTGATTAATCAGATTAATGTTTTTAGTCATTTGATAGCACTAGTTATAACACAAATCTGATGGCCTCACAAATATAAAGTAATGTATGCTTTCAGTAGACATTAAGCAAAAACAGAGGTACTGAAGCATGCAAAACAGTTATGGTTAGATTCAGATCTAAACTCCTCATCTTAGGCACTAAGACAACAGAGTTGGTACTGCCTCGAGAGTCACTATTTGATTGCATTTCAGGTTCTGGAAGTCTGGGGAGCCAAACAATCAGAACGAAGCTGAAGACTGTGGTGAAATGAACTATAAAGACCAGTTGAACAACTGGAACGATTTCTACTGTCCTTCGAAACTTAAAGGTTGAATGGAGGATTTCCAGGTTCCCCCTCCCTCCCTCCCCGTTTCTCCTGACTGAACGCCTACCAAACCTCGTGCACGAGCACGCCCAGCAACACTGCTCCATGTACATTTGTTTACAAGACGATTGGTGTCGCTTTCTCATGACAACCTCCGCGAAGAAGATTTAAAAACTGTACCATTGTAAATTAAAATGTACCATTACAAACTACTTTGAGTAACACATAAAAAAAAAAAACTTATGTTTTACTTCGTGTCTGCTAAGCCATAAAAGTGCACGTTCCAGTTAGTCTACAATGATACATTCCACATTCAATAAGCTAAAAAAAGAGTCAGATAAACAGTTACCTGTCCAGCAGAAACTTTGCAGCGGAGGCATCAGTTGGAAGCCTGTTTTGCGCTTTCAATGCTCGCCAGCGCATAAACGATTCCCCCAGAATAACACGCGTTTTGTTTCTTTCCTCTGCAGACTTTCGTCTCTTCTGTGAAAGCTCGAAAACAGTCTTTCTCTTTCGTCCCTCAGCCATTTCGGTACTTCGCGGATGAAAGTTTAGACCTACAATGACGGAACTCGCCGCTAACCTCCTGCTACATAAACACACTAGCATATCAACCACGCATGCGCGGCCAGGGGAGCGAGCGTTTCCCCTGGACGAGCCTGCGGGCGTGCACTAGCACGCAGAGAATGATTGACACCTGAGCGGACCAGTTATTTGTGCTACCCACGAGGAAATGAGATTCTGATTTGTTGCCCGAAATCCTCCATTCAACCTTTAAATGTATCTGTGAGAAGATAACAACTTGAATTGACTTTTAAAATGTTTATGTTCTACATTTGTTGTTTTCCTATTCATAACTCAGTATTAGCTGCCCTTTTTTGGTTCAATAAAGATTTGCATAAAACACAGCATGATTTGTGGAATAAAAAATCTTGTTCGCTCTGAGCGATGGTTAACTTCAGATATTGAACTGCTGGTATGCTTGTTTCGAGTATAGCACATATGCCTGCCGTGTGGGAGTTTGAATCTGGCTCCGACCATTTACTGCATGTCATTCCTGTCTCGTCCCCATTTCACGCTGTACTGTCCTGTCAAATAAAGCCCACGGGCCAAAAAATCCTGTACGACCTGAGTCTGTCTGAGCTCATTTCAAGAGTTTGTTAAATGTGCTAACGTCGCTTACGTTTTCTTACGTTACGTTTTCTTACGTTATGTTTTCTTACGTTACGTTTTCTTAAAAAACTAATTATGTAGGTTTTCTGTAGGCTTTGTGAAGAAACTTTTAAAAATTAAGAGAGAAAGGAAATTTACAGGAAAACGGAACACAGAATCCCTTTCTATCAACTTCACTTTTTCAACAAAGTGCAGCTTGTTTAAAGGACAAATATTTAACATTATTTGTATGGTATTGGCCTTTAAACCTACTCTTTAGTGTCTTTACTTTGTCATCTTATGTTTTTGAACTACAAATATAAGCTTTTTTAAAAAGAACAATATAACTTATCTGTGTTATCACCTACTGGCTGCACAGGCAATTACACATTTGTATATCCACGATGTTTCTTAATGCAGCTGTTCAAAGATGTGACGCAGTTGTAATGATCGTGTTTAGAGGCAGAAATGCAAGTCTGGTGATGATTTAAGGACTTAAAACAGCAGTGGATTCTGGGAAAAGTGACGTCAGTTAAAATGTCACACATCGGTCAAAGGGAGTGGATCTTCAAACTAGGATTCATCAAACACGTGAATGAAGCCAAATGTGACTCCAGGTACGTTTGGAACATGGCTAAAAGCTCAATAAAGTCAATTTTGCATAATATTTGGCTTTTAACCTGTTAAGACTCATTTTGGCAGTTTTTCTCGAAAAGTACATACCCAAATGAAAAAGCTTATTGCATGGCTAACTTAAAGTTTATAGACTTGTATGATATGTCATTTGAAAGCTAACACCTTCTAGTTTCAGAATGTGTGCATTTGATTTGTCTGAGTGAAACACAACCAGCAGTACACCTGTTCAAACACACCCCAAAAGTTGTTGTTTTTTGGTCTCGAAAAAAAAAGAGAAAATAAAAATGTCTTCCTGAAGACATACTTCATGCTGTGCTATTGACACTCCCCACAGCAGCTGTCCACCTTGTTGACAACAACTGTGTGAAATTTCAGACTTCTAGATACAGCCATTTTGATGTTGAGTAGCTTTTTGTATGTAATAACCCCAATCAGACCAAGAGGTCATTCTCTGTGCCAAATGTGCCAAACTGCTTTCCATGCATTTTGCTACTCTAATGACCCTGAAAACCACATTTGGTCATTTTGGTGACTATAAATATCCCTTATAGATTATTTTTTTCATAAACTTCCTCAAATCAAAGGCAGGTCGTGCGTAAAGACGTTCCGCTGCGTAAATGATGCGTAAAATGGTGCCTTCGTCTCTTTACGCACGGAAAAATCAGCTCCTGCACTCAATGAACCTGCAAGTCCTGCCCCTCATTTGAAAGCTGTGGTGATTGGCCAGAAGAATTGACTCACTGAATCACCAATGGCATTCCAGGCTGTGGCGCCTTTACGCACGCGGAGCTGATGCTCCTCTCGTGTCAAAATGGATGCGTTCGCTTTGTTCAAAGGGCTCTCCCTCTGGAAGTACTCGACGGAAAATTGCAGGGATAGGCTGAGAAGAAAACGAACATACCCAAGCCGAACCGCTCAAGCCGAAGAGATCTCTGCAAAGTGATGCACAAAAGTTATGTTTTTATTGCCTTTGTGTTACTGTCAAATGAAGAAGATGCGTTTACGGGTGGATATCAACAAATGGATTATATTATTTGAAATTTGTTTTTTATTTTTTATTTATTTATTTATTTGATAGGGACAATGCACATTAATGAACATCAGTATAAAACAGATGTAAATATGCCGGATTATAGCTACAAAGCTAATTTTCATCCGTAGTCCCTAGGCAGGCAGATACATAAAACATTACAACATGCAACACAAATACAAGGAAAAGTTGTCCAATGGGTCTAATGAGTCTAATGGTCACATGACTGGTTTGTTTTCAGCCATCGTTTTTGTTGAGTTTTAAAGCTGATCAGTGTAGGACTCTCCCGTGTGTGCAGAGGAAGACTGTTCCAGAGGTTAGTGGCCCTCACAGAGAGAGTGTTCTGTCCGAAGGTTGTTCTTCTGTGGGGCCCTCACAGAGAGAGTGTTCTGTCCGAAGGTTGTTCTTCTGTGGGGCCCTCACAGTCTCCTCTGGAGGAGGCTCTGGTCCTCAGACCTCCTGAAGTCTTAGGTTTAAAAAAGACAGACAAGGGAGGTGGGGCTAGTCCATGTAGCGCTTTGTAGATTAAACATGCATACTTAAAATTTATAAAATTTTCAAAATTTAAAAGATTATACTTGTTTAAAATATTACATACATGAAATTAATTAGGCTTTTGGTCAAAAATTTTAAGAGATTTTTTATACAATGATTCAATTATTTTCAAATTGGTAACAGTGGTTAGAGACCAACTTGTTATGCAATATTCGATATGGGATAAAATCATTGAATGGAGAAACATTCTAGCAGCACCTAGCGTTAAAAAAGGCCGTATTTGTTTAAAATATTTTAGGTTAAATTTGACAGTATTGGCAAGTTTTTTAATTAATTAATTTAATGATTTTTGAAAGACAGAGTGGAATCAAGTGTCACACCAAGATACTTGAATTCTGTGACAAGTTGTAATTCTTCTCCTCTCAAGTATACTCTGGAACTTTTAATCTCTTTTGATTGTTTTGAGAACATCATACAGACCGTTTTTTTGGAATTCAGAAGCAAACACGATTTAAAAAGCCAGTCATTTACTTGCTCCATGGCTGAGGTCAGAATGGAAACTGCCTCTTTAACACTCCTTGCATGTGTATAAATTACAGCGTCATCTGCATACATTTGAAAATTAACGTTATTACATGTTTTAGGAAGATCATTTATGTACAGTGAAAATAACAGAGGACCAAGTATTGATCCTTGCGGAACGCCGACAGAAACATCAAAAACCGATGATTTTACACTGTCAATTTGTACACATTGTTTTCTTGAAGTCAAATATGATTTAATCCACTGAATTGCCTCTGGCGAGAAGTTGAAGTCTATTAATTTTGTTAGAAGAATTTCATGGTTGACAGTGTCGAAAGCCTTTTTAAGATCGAGAAACACTGCACCAACACAGGGATATATATCCAATTTACTCTTGATCATTTCTATAAAGAAGCTGTTTGCGGATTCAGTGGAATAGTTTGCTCTAAAACCAAATTGCATGGCATTTAAGTTAAAGGGACTTTTATTTAAATGATCATTTATAATATTTGCTACCCATCTCTCAACAACCTTGGAAACAACTGGAAGTATACAGATTGGTCGATAATTGGATATATTTGATCTGTCACCAGATTTAAAATTTGGGGTGACTGTGGCCAGTTTCCAGGAAGATGGGACAACCCTCTGTTTAAGTGATAAATTAACCATGTGTGTTATTGGTGCAATAAGAGACTCTTTGCATAATTTTAGGAGATGAGTATCCAGTCCATGAATGTCTTTGGCTTTTGAATTTTTTAATGAACCAATAATTTTGGACACTTCCAGCCCTGTTATTTCACGTAAATTAAAAACAGGTTGTGTGAGATCAATGGATCTTGTTTTGAGATCAGGAGATGGAAATAGCTCACTTATTTCCTTAACAGAGTTGAGAAAATAGTGATTAAATTCATTTGTCAGTAGATCTGGATCAGACACTGTAATATTGTTTATTTTTAACTCTATTTCTTGTTTTGGTTTTTTATCCTTCCCAATTAATTTATTTATATTTTGCCAGATCTTTTTGGGGTTTCCATTTGCTTCAGAGATAATAGTCATGAAAAATGTTGCTTTGACCTTTCGCATAATTTGAGTGACCTTATTTCTCAGTGAGGTAAATTTATACCGGTCTGTGATGAGACAACTGGATATTCTTATTTTGTGGACTGTGATGGGCAGAAAGAGTGCACACACTTCTGGATTGGATTTTGTTTGCGTCTGGAGGAGCCAACGAAAGGTAAGAAATGAAAGATGAACAGTTTGGTTATGTTACAGTTTGATAGCTTACAAGTATTTTGTGAGGTAATTTAGCGAAGATTCAACATTTTAGACGTTTAGTGGTGACTCTAAGCTTTCAAATGACATATAACATGTCTGTATTGAAAACATTTGTTTTTAATGAATGACGCATGTATGTAAAAACTCTGAAACTGTCCCTGATCAGTGACGGTGGGTTTTAATTAAGGAACAGTTAGGTGTGTGTCATCTCCTTCTGAACAAATCAGGAAAAATTAAAAAACATTCTGTTTCAACTCTCTTGCTCTTCAGGAGTTTGGGGGAAGTAACAAGAAACAGATTTAAAAATGTAAAATAAAGTTCTAAGTTATAATAATTAACAGGAAAGGGGAAGGTAACTTACCAGAATGGACACAAAAAGGAACCAAAACTAAGAAAACCAAATATAAACTTGGCCCTGCAGTGGATCTGGCCCACAAGGGGTTGCTGACATTAGTAAGGAATATCTACAATATCTGTCCAAAAAAAGTCACCACAGAAAAAGCCTTTAGCTTTGATTAAAGCCCACATCTGCTGTGCCATTGTTTGAATAAGCTTCTGCAATGTCAAAAACATTATTTCCACCCAATATTGATATAATTTTTCACAAAGATCTTGTGTTGATGATGGAGAGTGTGGGCACTGCCAAAGCCTTCTCCAGCACGTCCCAAAGACTCTCAGTGGGTTCAGATCTGGACTCTGTGGAGGTCGATCCATCTGTGAGAATGATGTCACAATGTGGGCCATGAATCCTGGACCACTCTGTCTCAATGTGGGCCATGAATCCTGGACCACTGTCACAATGTGGGCCATGAATCCTGGACCACTGTCACAATGTGGGCCATGAATCCTGAACCACTGTCACAATGTGGGCCATGAATCCTGAACCACTGTCACAATGTGGGCCATGAATCCTGGACCACTGTCACAATGTGGGCCATGAATCCTGGACCACTGTCACAATGTGGGCCATGAATCCTGGACCACTCTGTCACAATGTGGGCCATGAATCCTGAACCACTGTCACAATGTGGGCCATGAATCCTGGTTGTGTCATCTTGGAATCAGGAAAGAAGACCCCAGTTCTTCTTCAAAGTCGATGGTTCCCCACTGTCCTCCCAGTTTTTATTAATGCCTTGGACAGTTCTTAGGCCAATTTTAGTAGTTTATTCACCTCTTATGATGTTTTCTTTGCTTGATGCCAGTGATTTGACTCTGCTCAAACTCACTGATATCTTTTCCATAACCACAGGATTTGTCTTTCCACATTTGTTACAGAAATGAGAAGCCACTCACTGCATCAGTTAGAGTTAAGTATCGTGTTGCAGCTGAAAGACAATCCCCCAAACAGCAATTATCCAATAAGATGTTTTTACCTGTTTGCTTGGTAGAATCCAGGAGGTGACTTTTTTGTGTTTATTTGATTCAATTTTGCATTAAAAGAACTGTCAGTATTTACAAGAGAGATCAAACTAGCACGTACCCTTTAAATGCACAAGTGACTACAATTTAGAGCACTGGGGGTCGAGACCCCTCGGGGGGGTCTAATATTAATATGACATTGTATTTGCCCTATTTTTAAGATAAAAACAGTATCTTTTAGTGAAATAGGGTCCAATAAGACAATAAACTATTCAAATAACCAATATTAAACCTGATTTAACACACTTTGACACTTAACATTTTTGCTTCTGTCATTTTCATTTTTCTTCGGGGTCCCAAGTCGGTTGCATAGCTATTTTGGGAAAAGTTTGGGAACCCCTGATTTAGACAGATTAGAGTTAATGTTGCTTCAATCTTAACTATGACCATGAATGTTAAGTATTAAACATAATATTGGGAGCTTTACCCTTTAAGACTGTGGTCCCCAGCCTTTTCATTATCAATTTTTTTTATTTCTACCAACAACAGTTTGTTAGATCAGGTAAATCACGTGTCTGCCATTTCAAAATATAAATAGGATACATAATACAAACACTGGCATCGTAAACAGTTTGCTTCCACAAGTTTGTGTTTAGAAAAGTAATATTGTAATTTGTCATCTTAAAAATCACATTTCTTCACTTTAAAAAAATTAAGTATTAAATAACAACAAAACCAAACCCATTGCATTTGTTCTAACAACAAACTGAACTGTGTTAGTCGTGGTTTATTGACTAAAATGATTTTTATAATTAAGTTAATATATTTAAGTTTGAATTTCACTTTAGGAGCTTGGCCTGATGTTTTGTTCACATTTGAAACTTTGTATTTCGTTTCTTGTGGGTCTTTGTCTGCAAAATGATTCCACTGGAAGAATATGACAAATGACGTGTTATGAAAAATCCTTAGTGCTTTTAGTTATTTTAAACAAAGCTATGCAGCCATTTACTGTGATTCTGTGTTTGAGCTGAAAATGTGTTATTGTGCTTTGTGCTGTTGTTCTTTTTCTCTCGAACATTGTTTATTGAACTGTTTTTATGATTTTGAGCGAGACAAAATAGATCGAATTGAACTGTCACTGGCTGTAATACCCAGAGACATTTATGTTCTGTATAAAGCGTAGGGGACCTCATGGGGCTGGGAAAATGTACACTGAGGCCTCAAAGTTTCACCAAGAGCTGAGAAGTGTCCCAAGACAGGTAAACCTAAGGCACCAGGCACTGAGAAGTATAAGAGAAGGCCTGTATAAAATACTTTTGTCCTACTACATATCTTACTTTCTCAACAATCCACAGAACATCTAAACAGACAATAAGAATCAAGAGGTGATAGAAAAAAGTCAGTGGGACCTCAAACATGTGCGTTTCTTTTCCTGAGGCATATTCACTTGGATGTTATCCAAGTACCAACAAGTCCATCTCTCTCAAGACCATTAAGACATTTATAAACCAGTAAAAGGACCTTAAAATCGATCCTGAAACACACGGGGAGCCAATGATGTTCTAGTATGTCTCATTTACCACGTTCCAAATTATTATGCAAATTGTGTCTTAAGTGTTGTGAAGTAGTGTAGCACTGAGTGGCTAAAATGGCAGGGAAGAGAGGCTCGGAGGCAATTCCAGTCAAAAAAGTGCAATTTTATTTACAGTGCCACCCAGGTATTTACAGGTCGGAAAAATCTCTCAAATGAGGCACACACCTGCCTTTTATAGTCAGGCCAATCCAATTGGCCTAGTCCACTTAACTGGAACTGTGATTATCATTACAATTTACAAATTACAAATACAGAACCAACCAGAAACATTACAATAACTGCCCTGACAGTAAATAATAACACAGGGTTATCAATTTCAACAACAGAATCTATAAGAGCAACAAAGGACTGACTAAACAGTAGGAAACCCCCTCTCCAGATAGTACCTTCTGGTGATGTCACAGAGTTTAAAAGCCAGGAACAGTAAGGCGGCTCTCCCTTTATCCTTCCCCACCACATGGTAGTGATGGTGAGATGAAGCCTCATGAAGCACTGAAGCATCGCAGCCAATTGTATCATACATGGGTCGATGCCTCAAGATGCTTTGTTTGCTCCACTGCGCCATCAACTGGACAAAAAATGTACAGCATACTTAGTGTCAAATAATAAAACTGTGTTACTTTATGTTTGTGCTTGTGTTACTTTGTGCTTGTGTTACTTTGTGCTTGTGTTACTTTGTGCTTGTGCTTGTGTTACTTTATGTTTGTGCTTGTGCAACAACTGAATAAAGATAAATTAATTTTTATTGAGAAATATTAACTTTTCCACTGTATTTGGAGACAGGCGATTTCTTTTTTTGCACAATATTTCCCCAGCTTTTGAAAACACCCTTTCACAGGGCACAGATGAAGCCGGTGTGCAAAGAAATGCAATTGCAAGTTTGTACAGGTTTGGATATACAACTTTTTGTCTCTCCCAGTATTGAAGGGGGTTTTCTTGTCGGATGATGTTTGGTTCCCCCAAGTAGGTCTGTACTACAACCGTTGCATCTGCTGTAATGTTAGTGGTTCTCGTTTGTTGACTTGTGGTGTCGAAACGATGCCACAATTTGCTTCCTACAACAGAAAAACAGAATGTAAGTTACTAAATATGACTAAAATTAGAAGGTATTTATTACCATGTGCCACAGGCTGAGAAGCTTCTAAGATTTGTGAAGATGATGAAGATGGTGAAGATGATGATGGAGATGGTGAGGACTTTGATGATGATGGAGATGGTGAGGACAGCAGCACATTCTGAAGTCAGCCTTCTTTCTGCCTCTGCTGCTTTGTTGGGGCTAAAGAAGCCTATTTTTTTGAACCTTGGGTCAAGTGTAGCAAGCGACATAATGCTCATTGACTGAAGGTTGTTTAGCTTCTCTCTGAGCTGTCTTCGTAGGTACTCAGCCATTTGCATACTCTCCGGAGTCTGAATAATCCCAATGTCCTCCTCTTCCAGAGAATAATGTAACATTGCTAATAGTGGGATTACTTTGGATCCAGACACCCTCTTCTCCTCAGACAGCTCAATGGTGGCTTGGTTGAATGGTGCCAAAACTTTTAGACAGTCTGCGATAATACTGAAATGTAATGCAGACAATGGTGCGATGTCTGTACTCAGCCCGGCCAAAGCTGCTCCAACAGGTTCTCTCAAGTTATAAAGACGTTCCAACATGAGATAGGTGCTATTCCAGCGAGTTTCAACCTCTTGAATAAGTTTCAGCACTGGGAGGCCCATTTGGACCTGCATTTGTGTTAGTCTCTCCTATAAAACAGCCACAAAATTATAATTGCAGATGTCAATGAAGAGGCCAAAAATACTTTACATATTACAAGTGAGGAACTTACCTTTGCTGTGGTGCTGCTCTTAAAATAGCCAACTATCTTACGACAGTTAGTCCGGATGTCAGACAATTCAGGACTTTGGTCAAGAGCTTTTTTTATCATCAAATTTAGTGTATGTGCCACACAAATAGTGTGACGCAAATGAAGCTCTCGAGCACAAGCACCCATATTTGCAGCACCATCAGTCACTAGACATGTCACCTTCTCAGCGATACCCCACTCAGACATGAGAGAGGTCTTCATTCTAGCCATATTTGCTGCAGTGTGTGCCTCAGGAAAATGTTGAACCCCTAGGACAACTGACTGCAGAGCTGTGCCTTCATCAATAAAATGACAAGTCACAGCAAGATAAGCGTCAGTGTTGATGGAGGTCCACATATCTGAGGTCAAGCTAACAGCAGATGCTTTAGCCACAATGGCTTTGGTTTTCTCCTTGGATTCCTTGTACCTCTTTTCCACCATGGCTTTCAAAGTCTAAAAAAAAGTACAATCTTTAGATGGCTAATCTGATGAAATGGTGCTTCATGTGTTCACATACATACCTGCCGTGTGGGTAGAACATAGGACGGGGCCAAAGCTTTTACAAGCTTTCTGAACCCACTGCCCTCCACAATGGAAAAGGGCTGGGAATCCTCTATTATCATATCCACCAACACCTCAGCCAAGTCAACCTTCTCAGCTAAATGGAATTACATATACATATGTCATATTTTGTAAATTTAACACAAATATCAATAAAACTATATTCTGTGTAGTTGCAGGGTTATCAATTATAATCATGAATATAAATGGCTTACCTGAGCCGGGTTCAACCTGGTTGGCCTCCTCGTTGCTATGCAAGGCACGATAGTGTCTTAGCATAGATGAGGTGTTATTGTTGTAACCCAGTTCTTTGGAACACACCAGACACTTCACCTTAAAAAACAAGTATTCAGAAGTATTCAGAAAAGGGAAATGTGAACAATGAATAAACTGTGATGTCATATTTGTGTAATCTATTATTACATAATTATTGCAATGCCTTACCTTATTAGGTGAGATCAGCTCAAAATGCTCCCAAACAGGGGAAAATCTCCTCTTTCTTGCTGGTTCCATCGCAAAAAGAAGAAGCTCGAACAGAATGCCAAAATAAGCGCAATAACCCAAATACACAAAATGTGAGGGGGAATCCATTGCGTTTCACTGTCTCTTTTATTTCGAATCGCGCTCCAAACCCGCGAATCATTTCCTGAATCAGTCACGTGGTTCGGCCGCTTCCCGAGGCTTCGAACGTCATTGCATACGTCATCAACACATGCATCGATACGCGCTTCAAAAAACGCCCCTCTGGATTACTCGGCACACGCTTCGAAGCCTCGACACGAAAGACACATCACTACCACATGGACCAGGTAAGCATGAAAGAAACTCTGAAGACAAAATACTTTAAACCAATATAAAATTAATAAATTGTCAAACTGAAATGTCTAAGTGTGGTTTTTAAATGAACACTGAATTAAATGAATTTTACTGAATTGAATAAACTAACTAAGACTAACACAAACAAGAATAAAAAAATAAAAATATGTGAGTGTAGCTTAGCAGTAACTTATATTGTACATATTGTGTGGTGTGAGGTGTGTGTGTTTGCAGACAAAGGGACAAGTTGAGTGTAGAGCGCACTTCGTCACACTCCCCCCCCCTTACAAAAGTCACTCCTCATAAGAGCGGGACAGGAAATCAGCCACCACGTTTTTATTTCCAGGCCTGTATTGGATCCTGAAACAAAAAGGCTGTAAAGACAAATACCATCGGGTTATCCTTGCATTACTGTCCTTCATTTTGTTCATCCACTGTAAAGCACGATGGTCAGTTTCCAGAACAAATTCATCTCCCATCAAATAATATTTCAATGTGTCCAGCGCCCATTTTACAGCCAAGGCCTCCTTCTCAACCGTAGAATACCTTGTTTCCCTGGGAAAGAGCTTACGACTTATGTACTGCACTGGTCTTTGGTCGGCTCCCTCACCCTGCAGCAACACAGCTCCAAGTCCTACTCCAGATGCATCGGTCTGTACAATAAAAGGACGGGAGAAATCTGGACATTGCAGCACAGGCTCATTGCACAAACAGTCTTTAAGGTCATTAAATGCAGCCTCACATTCTGGAGTCCATTTTACTTTGTTAGGGCTAGACTTTCTGGTCAAATCGCTAAGGACGGCCGATCTAGTAGAAAAATTGGGAATGAAGCGACGATACCAGCCGGCTAAACCCAAGAATGACTTAACTCTACGCTTGGTCGTGGGAGGCGGGTAGGCTAAGAGTGCTTCAATTTTACTGACCTGAGGGCGGATAACCCCACCCCCAATGATGTAACCCAAATACTCCACTTCAGTCTTTGCAACATGACACTTACGGGCATTCATCACCAGACCAGCTTTTTCAATCCTGCGGAAAACATCACTTAAGTGTTTAATGTGGTCCTCCCAGCTTTCACTAAACACCACAATGTCATCAATGTAGGCAGCAGCGTAACCGTCTGCACCTCTCAGGACCTCATCTACCAGCCGCTGGAATGTAGCTGGTGCTCCATGGAGTCCAAAAGGCATAGTCCTGAAATGATACAGCCCACTAGGGACTCTGAAGGCAGTTAAGTCTTTGCAAGTTTCAGACAACGGCACTTGCCAATAGCCTTTGCATAAATCAAGCGTAGTGAGAAATTTAGCATTACCCAATCGCTCAATTAAGTCCTCTACTCTAGGCATTGGATATGCATCGAAGGCCGAAACTGTATTTAGCTTTGAAAAATTCACACAAAATCTCTGCCTTGGATCATTCTTCTTCGGAACTAAAACAACAGGGCTGCACCACTCACTTCTTGAAGGCTCGATGACTCCCATCGCCAGCATATCCTCCACCTCTTGTTTCACAGCAGGAATCAGCTTAGCCGGAATCCTAGATGTAGTGTCTCTGATGGGTTGCTGATTTGGGTCCCGAAGCCGGATGTCATGTTGGATAAGATCTGTGCAGCCTGGTATAGTGCTGAACAGAGCTGGATACATGATGGATTGAGGCTCCAGTCTCTGCGGAGGCGTGGGTTCAAATCCCACCACTGCCACCATTTGTGAAGTAGTGTAGCACTGAGTGGCTAAAATGGCAGGGAAGAGAGGCTCGGAGGCAATTCCAGTCAAAAAAGTGCAATTTTATTTACAGTGCCACCCAGGTATTTACAGGTCGGAAAAATCTCTCAAATGAGGCACACACCTGCCTTTTATAGTCAGGCCAATCCAATTGGCCTAGTCCACTTAACTGGAACTGTGATTATCATTACAATTTACAAATTACAAATACAGAACCAACCAGAAACATTACAATAACTGCCCTGACAGTAAATAAGGTTAATAAATAGGTTAGTAAAATAGGTTTTTGTTTTTTTGTTTTTTCCAGTGAAACTCATCAATGGTATTTTGTCTCAGGGCTCTTTGGGTCAGTGAAATCAATCTCAGACACTTGTGCCAATTAGTTTGCCAGATAAGTCCAATTAAAGGAAAAGAAGGACCACATTATTAAGCAGACCACCATTTTTAAGCAATATGGGAAAGAAAATGGATCTCTCTAGTGCCGAAAAGCGTGAAATAGTTGAATGTCTTGAACAAGGTATGAAAACCTTAGACATTTCACGAAAACTTCGTACTATAAAGAGATTTGTAGCTGATTCAGAGCACACAGGGATTGGTGCAGATAAAGGCACAATGAGGAAGGTTTCTGCCAGACAAACACATTGGATTAAGAGAACAGCTGCTGAAATGCCATTCCAAAGCAGCAAACAGGTATTTGAAGCTGCTTGTGCCTCTGGAGTCCCATGAACATCAAGATGTAGGATCCTCCAGAGGCTGCAGTTCAGCATAAACCTCCTATTGGGCCACCCTTAACCAATGCAAATTCAAACAATTCAAACAGTCTTGTTCTCTGATGCGTGCTGTGCAGCCCTGGATGGTCCAGATGGATGGAGTGGTGGATGGTTGGTGGACGACCACCATGTCCCAACAAGGCTGCTCATCAAGGAGGGGGCGGAGTCATGTTTTGGGTCGGAATCATGGGGAGAGAGCTGGTTGGCCCCTTCAGGGTCCTTGAAGATGTGAAAATGACCTCTGTAAAGTATTGTGGAGTTTCTGACTGACCGCTCTCTTCCATGGTTCAAAGAGAAGAACCGTGCTTTCTGTAACAAAATCATCTTCATGCAGACAATGCACATCTCATGCTGCAGGAACACCTCTGCATCACTGTCTGCTCTGGGCATAAAAGAAGAGAAAGTCATGGTGTACCCCATCCTCCCACAATCTCAACCCTATTGAGAACCTCTGGAGCCTAAAGCCAAAGATCTATGAGGGCGGGAGGCACATCCAAACAGCAGCTCTGGAGGCTGTTCTGATCCCGCAAAGAAATTTCACAAACTCATAAGTTCAATGGGCGCAAGAATTATGAAGATCCATCAAATAAGGTCCTATGTTCAAATGTAACTTGACCTGTTCAGATGTTTTGATTGAAATAGCTTTTGATTTCAGTAAATATGACCTGCTAATGCTTCTAATTTAACAAATGACCATTTTCAGTTCTTTACAACAATAACATGGTTTGAAACTCTGTTGTGCATAATAATTTGGAACATTGCATTTTAAGTTTTTATTTTTGAAAAAAATGCTGTTATCATTGGGTGCACAAAGTGAAGTGATACTTTAAGAGTCCTCTTGTGTGTGTCAGGCTCTTTATATGCGCTCCAAGACATGATGGTTTCAATGAAGCACTTATATTTACAGGACAAGACAATGTTTGAAAAGTTTGGGTCAGAAAAGAAACGTTAACTTTTAACTCTTTTTAATGCTTGTGTCACAGTGTCTCTCCCTGAGCCTTTCCCTGTTGGTCTCCCACTCATTATCAGCTCATGTTTAGGTCAATCTAATTCACTCACTTTGCACTGACCTTTTACAGTGAAATGGAGAAGTGAAGGGGCAGGACAGGAGGTCATGTGCACAGATTTCTGAGAAGAAAGTGCACACGAAGGCTTTTATAAATCTGAATATTTTTTCACTCACGGGAAATTTGTGTTTTGTCTGTACATACAGGGTTTGACTCAATCTTTTATAAATTAAGCCCCAGGACGACTGTGTGGAGCTGCAGTGATGGATGAATACACTGAGATGATGGATCTGCAAACGGACAGTCCCAGTACACACACTCAGACCAAAAAGACGCCCTCAGGTAAGACACCACAGAAGAGTTTACTATTTTCATTTCCAAATGTTCTTTTACTATAATGATTTTGTGTTTGAAGGCAAATGGATTCCAGTGGCGTTCATAAGCGTTGGTCTTCTTTGCATTGTACTCGCACTTCTTCTTATACTTTGTCATTGTGAGTTTTTACATAATTATAAGCATTAGCATCACAAGTATTTTAAATAATAATAATACTTTTACAGACAAACCACCTTCAGACTTTGGCCCAAGATGTGACAATGTAACTGCAGAGAGGGATGAGCTTCAAAGGGGTACGTCTCATACTTTACTTTATATTTATTAATAATATCAGTCTGAAACTAAAGAAAATAATGCTGTTTTTAGGTCTGCCATGATACACTTTTTTGACAGGCCATATATTCCCTCTGAAAATATCTCTAAAATATCTTGAGCATGGCGTTTTGTTCTGCTAACGCAATAGTTCTAGGCAATGATCTCTACTGATATCTAAAAAAAAAATTGCAAGTTGATGTAGTAATTATAGTGAAAACCCTTGCTGTTTTGTTGCATGTTGTTGTTTCTTGGCATAACAGCTTTTTTATTACAGTTCTTCAAAAAACTCACCAAGACCTGGACAAAGAAAAGGAGGATTTGATGAAAAATCATAGTTGTAAGTGAATTATTCAAATAAAGTTATACATTTCATCATAAAACATTGCAGGAATTTTCTGTGGCACATTGTTCTTCAACCCTGTGAGCAAAATCTGTCTGAGAAGAACAGAAACTATTCGGGCAAGCATGAATTTGATGCTCAGAGGGTTTAAAGGTCCCATATTCTGCTATTTTGCCCTTTACACAGTCTATTCTAAGGGCTTTGTTGATAACATTTTGCGTTGTTTCTCTGCATGACAGAGCTTTTTTATTACAGTTCTTCAAAAAACTCACCAAGACCTGGTCAAAGAAAAAGAGGACTTGATGAGAAATCATAGTTGTAAGTAAATTAATAAACTAAAGTTATACATTTCATCATAAAACATATTGCAACATTTTCAGTGACACATAGTTCTTCAAACCTCTAAGCAAAATCTGTTAAAGAAGAACAGAAACTATATGTGCAAGCATGAATTTGATGCTCAGGGGGTTTAAATGTTTTACTCCATTTGGAAAGTACTGCTCGACCACCACACATTTAGTATTAATTAGTGACTGAGACGACTGGCAAGACAGTGGGGAGAGTAAGGAAAAATAGTGACAGATCCAGACACGTAGGTCCTGCACGAGTAACCAACCAGCTCTGTCCAGCCTGAAGAGCAACATCTTAAGTAAACCGGTCGTGTCAAGCTCTGGTCTGGACGGTGCTTGGGTCGTGGCATGAACAGTGGTCACTGTTGTCTCTTCTGCACAGTCAGCTGTAATTGTGGCAGTCATTGCAATCAAACACGCACATACACATGCATCGAGTCTCAAAATCTCATTGTGCATGCTTTTACCTGCCATACGATAGGTCAATATAGTAATTATTGTGACAAGCTTTGCTGTTTTGTGCATGTTGTTGTTTCTCTGCATGACAGAGCTTTTTTATTACAGTTCTTCAAAAAACTCACCAAGACCTGACCAAAGAAAATGAGGACTTGATGAAAAATCATAGTTGTAAGTAAATTAATAAAGTAAAGTAATACATTTCATGGGGTGCCTGGGGATAGAGCGGCTAGAGCTTCTGCCTCTCAAGATGGAGATTGTGGGTTCGAATCCCAGTCCACCCCAACATCGTGGGTTCAAATCCTGGACCACCCCAACATCACACGATCTCTCTGGGTGGAGTCTGCATGTCCTCCCCGTGTTACCGTGGGTTCTCTCCGGGTTCTCTGGCTCCTCCCACCGTCCAAAGAAATGACTGTGTAGGTTAATTGACAACTCTAAATTGCCCATAGTGTATGAATGTGAGAGTGAATGGTTGTTTGTCAATGTCTCTGTGTCAGCCCTGTGACGAGTTGGCCACTGTCCAGGGTGTACCCTGCCTAAGGCCCAAAGTCACTGGGATAGGCTCCAGTCACCCGCGACCCCAATAAGCGGTAGAAAATGAATGAATGAATACATTTCATCATAAAGCATATTGCAACATTTTCAGTGACACATAGTTCTTCAAACCTCTAAGCAAAATCTGTTTGAGAAAGACAGAAACTTTACGCTCAAGCATGAATTTGATGTTCAGGGGGTTTTACTCCATTTGGAAAGGTACTGCTCGACCACCACACGTTTAGTATTAATTAGTTACAGAGACGACTGGCAACAATGACTGAAACAAACTTTTGGTGGCACGGTGGGGAGAGTGAGTAAATATAGTGACACATCCAGACACGTAGGTCCTGCACGAGTAACCAACCAGCTCTGTCCAGCCTGAAGAGCAACATCTTAAGTAAACCGGTCGTGTCAAGCTCTGGTCTGGACGGTGCTTGGGTCGTGGCATGAACGGTGGTCACTGTTGTCTCTTCTGCACAGTCAGCTGTAACTGCAGTTGTCATGGCAACACACACTCACACATTTATCGAAAAAGCTCATTGTGCATGCTTTTACCTGCCATACGATCGGTCAATATAGTAATAATCCTGACAAGCTTTGCTGTTTTGTGCATGTTGTTGTTTCTCTACATAACAGAGCTTTTTTATTACAGTTCTTCAAAAAACTCACCAAGACCTGGCCAAAGAAAATGAGGACTTGATGAAAAATCATAGTTGTAAGTAAATTAATAAAGTAAAGTAATACATTTCATCATAAAACATATTGCAACATTTTCAGTGACACATAGTTCTTCAAAGCTCTGAACAAAACCTGTTTGAGAAGAACAGAAACTATACGCGCAGGCTCTATTTAACAATTCAGTTCTTTGAATTTTGAACTGTTCCTCATCTACTTGCTGGAGGAGCTCTCTCTACTCTGGGTGAACTGTTCCTCGTCCGCCTGGAGGAACTCTGTCCCACTGGATGAGCCTCCTTCCTTCCGCCTGGGTGGTTCTTGCTCCACAGTCCAAGTGGATGTGTCAGTCCTGGTCCATCTGCAGTCTGTCGTAGGATCTCTCCTTCACTGTGGTTCTTCCTGAGGTTTCTACTGTTTCCCCAAAGGGTTTTTTGTAGTTTTTCTTTGCCACGAAGGAGGGTCAAGGACAGGGGGGGCTCTGGGACAGTTATCCATTTGATCAAATCTCTTTGACATTGTTTAATTTAACGGCGTTCTACTTGTGGCCCATCGAGGCAACTGTTGCTGTGATTTTGAGCGCTACAAAAATAAATTGAATTGAAATGTAGTGACAGATCCAGACACGTAGGTCCTGCACGAGTAACCAACCAGCTCTGTCCAGCCTGAAGAGCAACATCTTAAGTAAACCGGTCGTGTCAAGCTCTGGTCTGGACGGTGCTTGGGTCGTGGCATGAACGGTGGTCACTGTTGTCTCTTCTGCACAGTCAGCTGTAACTGCAGCAGTCATGGCAAACAAACACGCACATACACATGCATCGAGTCTCAAAATCTCATTGTGCATACTTTTACCTACCAGATGATTGGTCAATATAGTAATTATTGTGACAAGCTTTGCTGTTTTGTGCATGTTGTTGTTTCTCTGCATAACAGAGCTTTTTTATTACAGTTCTTCAAAAAACTCACCAAGACCTGGCCAAAGAAAAAGAGGACTTGAAGAGAAATCATAGTTGTAAGTAAATTAATAAAGTAAAATAAAACATTTCATCATAAAACATATTGCAACCTTTTCAGTGACACATAGTTCTTCAAACCTCTAACCAAATCTGTTAAAGAAGAATAGAAACTATACGCGCAGGCTCTATTTAACAATTCAGTTCTTTGAATTTTGAACTGTTCCTCATCTACTTGCTGGAGGAGCTCTCTCTACTCTGGTTGAACTGTTCCTCGTCCTTCTGGAGGAACTCTCTCTCATTGGATGAGCCCCCTTCCTTCCGCCTGGGTGGTTCTTGCTCCACAGTCCAAGTGGATGTGTCAGTCCTGGTCCATCTGCAGTCTGTCGTAGGATCTCTCCTTCACTGTGGTTCTTCCTGAGGTTTCTACTGTTTCCCCACAGGGTTTTTTGTAGTTTTTCTTTGCCACGAAGGAGGGTCAAGGACAGGGGGGGCTCTGGGACAGTTATCCATTTGATCAAATCTCTTCGACATTGTTTAATTTAACGGCGTTCTACTTGTGGCCCATCGAGGCAACTGTTGCTGTGATTTTGAGCGCTACAAAAATAAATTGAAATTGAATTGAAATGTACTGACAGATCCAGACACGTAGGTCCTGCACGAGTAACCAACCAGCTCTGTCCAGCCTGAAGAGCAACATCTTAAGTAAACCGGTCGTGTCAAGCTCTGGTCTGGACGGTGCTTGGGTCGTGGCATGAACGGTGGTCACTGTTGTCTCTTCTGCACAGTCAGCTGTAACTGCAGCAGTCACGGCGATCACACGCACTCACACATTTATCGAAAAATCTCATCGTGCATGCTTTTACCTGCCATACGATAGGTCAATATAGTAATTATTATGAAAAGCTTTGCTGTTTTGTGCATGTTGTTGTTTCTCTACATAACAGAACTTTTTTATTACAGTTCTTCAAAAAACTCACCAAGACCTGGCCAAAGAAAAAGAAGACTTGATGCGAAATCATAGTTGTAAGTAAATTAATAAAGTAAAGTAATACATTTCATCATAAAACATATTGCAACATTTTCAGTGGCACATAGTTCTTCAAACCTCTAAGCAAAATCTGTTAAAGAAGAACAAAAACTATACGCGCCAGTGTGACCGATGTGTCTTGCCTTCTCATTTAATTTCAATGACCCACAGAGATTGCAGGGTTTGGTGTGACAGCAGTTTATTATCTGCACAAAATAACTATTTAGAAACAGTTGTTGTGAATTGGCTTGTGGTGGACATTAACCATGTGCAGTCTCGTCTGCAGTCTTGAGTCCTCCATAACAGTGAAGAGAGAATAATAACAGTATGTTACTATATTTCAATAAAATAAAATTACAATACCCTTAATATGACCAAATAATAAATAAATACACAATAAATAAATACAATATTATAAATAATTCTTGTGATCGTATAGTGGATTTTAGTATAACAATCATGAAACTAATTTTACCAAATGTTCAAATGTGTACCTTTAAAGTAATTTGCCCGACTGTCACATTTTTCTTACTTTATTTGCAACTCGCTAAAACAAACTGTATCACAAAATAAAACTTGCATAAAAAATGTTTCGTACATTAACATTTACATACCTGCACAAAATAATGTAGGAACAGTCATGAATCGGCTTGTGGTGGACATTCACCATGTGCTGTCTCATCCGTGAACAGTGCAAAGAGAATGATTTGTTAGTTGCTAACTACGCTATTTAGAAAAACATTGTAAAATCAAATATACTTCAAGTTAACTTCAGAAAACCATGACAAAATAGACACAAAGTAAGTAAAGCACAACCTATAATCACCAACTTAGCGTTAAAATGGCAACACGTGTGAGTTAAAACTTTTGTCCAACCAAATTCATGAACATGTTATCTCGTCTCGAGTCCTTCATAACCGTGAGAGAACTCGGACTTCCCGCGGGTACAGTAAGTGCAGGTACAGCAGGCGCTAGAAGATGCTGCTGCTTCCCAATTTACTGGGATTTAACTACCCACATATTAACTATGTTACATGGGCATAAGCTGGACAATTCAATTCTTTTAATTGTTTGACCATCACACATTTAGTATTAATTAGTGACTGAGACGACTGGCAACAATGAGTGAAACAAACTTGTGGTGGCAGATATAAATATAGTGACAGATCCAGACACGTAGGTCCTGCACGAGTAACCAACCAGCTCTGTCCAGCCTGAAGAGCAACATCTTAAGTAAACCGGTCGTGTCAAGCTCTGGTCTGGACGGTGCTTGGGTCGTGGCATGAACGGTGGTCACTGTTGTCTCTTCTGCACAGTCAGCTGTAACTTCAGTAGTCACGGCAATCACACATTTATTGAGTATCAAAATCTCATTGTGCATGCTTTACCTGCCATACGATAGGTCAATATAGTAATTATTGTGACTTTGCTGTTTTGTGCATGTTGTTGTTTCTCTACATAACAGAGCTTTTTATTACAGTTCTTCAAAAAACTCACCAAGACCTGGCCAAAGAAAATGAGGACTTGATGAAAAATCATAGTTGTAAGTAAATTAATAAAGTAAAGTAATACATTTCATCATAAAACATATTGCAACATTTTCAGTGACACATAGTTCTTCAAACCTCTAAACAAAATCTGTTTGAGAAGAACAGAAACTTTACGCACAGGCATGAATTTGACAGTTAAATTCTTTGAATTTTGAACTGTCCTCATCTACTTGCTGGAGGAGCTCTCTCTACTCTGGGTGAACTGTTCCTCGTCCGCCTGGAGGAACTCTGTCTCATTGGATGAGCCCCCTTCCTTCCTTCCGCCTGGGTGGTTCTTGCTCCACAGTCCAAGTGGATGTGTCAGTCCTGGTCCATCTGCAGTCTGTCGTAGGATCTCTCCTTCACTGTGGTTCTTCCTGAGGTTTCTGTTTCCCCACAGGGTTTTTTGTAGTTTTTCTTTGCCACGAAGGAGGGTCAAGGACAGGGGGGGCTCTGGGACAGTTATCCATTTGATCAATTCTCTTCAACATTGTTTATTTGAACGGCTTTCTACTTGTGCCCCGTCGAGGCAACTGTTGTTGTGATTTTGGGCACTTCAAAAATAAATTGAATTGAATTGAAATGTAGTGACATATCCAGACACGTAACCAACCAGCTCTGTCCAGCCTGAAGAGCAACATCTTAAGGAAACCGGTCGTGTCAAGCTCTGGTCTGGGCGGTGCTTGGGTCGTGGCATGAACGGTGGTCACTGTTGTCTCTTCTGCACAGTCAGCTGTAACTGCAGCAGTCATGGCAAACAAACACGCACTCACACATTTATTGAGTTTCAAAATCTCATTGTGCATGCTTTTACCTGCAATATAGTAATTATTGTGACTTTGCTGTTTTGTGCATGTTGTTGTTTCTCTACATAACAGAGCTTTTTATTACAGTTCTTCAAAAAACTCACCAAGACCTGGCCAAAGAAAAAGAGGACTTGATGAAAAATCATAGTTGTAAGTAAATTAATAAAGTAAAGTAATACATTTCATCATAAAACAAGATTTTCTGAGGCACATAGCTCTTCAAACTGCTTAGTACAGAAAAGAAAAGAGCATAAACTATTCTGACAAGCATAAGTTTGCTCTCTGCATCTCATTTTAAGTGCCTATGACAGGTTGGACTACTCATTTGACAATGCAGTTATATATACATACACACACTGGGAAATTACCCTAGAAAATTATGCATGGCCTTTGTCTCCTTTGTGTGATGTTATCAGTTCGTTTACTTCTGCAACTTTATACAGATTTTTCGACTTTTCTCCACAAACGGTTGCTTGATTAGTGTGAAACAAAAATATATATTTACAACAGATATTAATACACCAAATAAAGTCCAAAAAATCCTGAAAACCTGTCATACACTCTTTAAGGCACTTCTGTCCTGCTAATGTCTGCTGCATTTCCTTTAGTGGGCCACAATGTTCAATCTTGTGGTTCAGTGAATATGTTTAGGCTGCATTATGTTTGGGAATTAAAACTAAATTGGAAAAGATTCACATTTTGTATTAATGACTGGTAAGACGTGGGGAAAGATAGAGACAAATCCAGCCAAGTCTGTCCAGCCTAGAACATCGAAGCAACATCAAGTTGTGGTCTCATTGCATTTTTGTTCAGGATGGCAAGAAGGATGTTGGTTGAAATGTTCATGTGTCACACGACACACAGACAAACTTGATTTTTTGGTCCAAGTGAAAAGTTCAAGGTGGAGCTGTAGAGCAATTGGACAACATAGGTAGATATATTGTATATTGTTACATTCAGCTCGTCGTTCTGAACAAAACGTATATATGCGTCGGAAAATAGGACACTTCAGGCCAGAGATACGCAACTTTAAATACTTTGAAAAATGGCTGTTTTGATTTGAGGGATGGCCACGCCCACATTTTTCAATATATCAAAAATGTAAAAAGTCATTATTGCAAATTTTCAAGCCCACTGAATGAAAATCCAAAAACAATAAAATAAAACCCGACGTGTAAAACTGTTCAAAAACCAAGTTCCGCCCACAATGGCCGACGCCCTGTAGGGTTTAGGGCGGGGTCATAATGGAATTTTATACTCGTCTTGACATGACCTACGTTTGTGCCAAATTCCATATGTGTACGATGAAATTAGCCTCTTATTGCTATGATGTATTATGATTTTTGAGATGGCGCTAGCGAGTCATTTTGCATCTTTAATTTTTTTGGACTTCAAAAAAACAAATTTTTCATCGACCTTGAATTTTGGGTCAAATAAAATTGACTTTTCGTTAACGTTCAAGGGGTCAAATTAAGGTTGGTTGGTCAGAGAAACATTTTCGCCGTTACAATTCCAATAAGTCCCTCGCCGAGACGATTCTTGTCCTTCGGCTCGGGCCTAATAACGCATTATACTTAAATAGCGTTTTTTTGGACACTCAAAGACGCTTCACACTATATTATTCATTCACTCCACACTCGATGGTGATAAGCTACTATTGTAGCCGCTGCTGGCCTGGGGCAGACTGATGGAAGTGAGGCTGCCAGTGTGCACCATTAGCCCCCCTGTGGCACCTGGTGTTCCAGCGGTCTCCTATCCAAGTACTGTACTGTACTGTGCTGTACTTCCAAGGTCTGATGGGATTGGGCACTGGCAAGCAAGTATGGCCACTTTACTCCCAGAAATACTATGTTGTGTGTTTTTGAGGGAAACTTTATTCCTTTTATAAATATGATTATTTTGCTGGGGAAAATGTTTATTTTTAAACAATATCCGAACCTGGGGAGACAAAGACTTCTCCATTGCTGCCCCCCACATTCTGGAACGTGTGTTAAATGAATAAATAAAAGAGAGGAAAAAAGGTTTTGTAGATGTATTTAAATTCAGTGCAAACCCTGCAGGTGCCACTGATGCCATCAATAACAGCTCTTATCTTTTTCAGCTCTTGAAACCAGAAACCATCAAATCACAGAAGAAAGAGACAAACTGAACCAAACACTACAGGACATAAGTGAGTAGATGTCTGCTGTAGTGTTAAATGTTGTATGTTTAAATGTGGATGAAACTGGAGACACGCTTTGTGAGTTTGGTGAATATCTCTCTAAAGAAATGTAAAAGAAAATGTTTATATTTTCAGATAATTACGCGTCTGAAGGCTGGGTGTATTTCCAAGGTCATTTGTACCTGAGCTCCAGCACAGAGCAGAGCTGGCAGGAGAGCAGGCAGTACTGTCAGCAGAGAGGAGCAGACCTCGCCATCATCAGCAGTGAACAGGAGCAGGTGTGAGCCAATGCACCCAAATAAAACTATATCTAATGTTTAACCACTGCTTTTGTTTCACAGGACTTTGCACGGTTGACATTTCCGGGCCGCAGATGGATTGGACTGAACGACCTGGAGCAGGAGGGGGTTTGGAAATGGGTGGACGGCTCACCGGTGACCACAAGGTTCATACTAGGACTGCAGCTATCTCTCTCACTCTAAAAGATTAAAAGAAAAGATAAAGGGCAACAACATTGCATTACACTTCTGTTAGAATCTTTATTAATGACTAATTAATAAAGATTAAATCAGAACAGTTCTAGAAGCTCTGAATTATTTAGCTTTTTATGTCATATCTTTCAGTGTTGGTTTACCTTCTGTTGCACTTTGAGCGCTTCATGCAAACAGAGTTTTGTGCTGTAGCTGTTGGCAGGCACCGCATTGAACGAATCACTGAGGCAATAAAATAATAATCAAAGCATTTTTGTACTATTACTCAGGTAATGGTTTCAGCCCTAATTCAAGCAGGGCTGAACATGTCACCAAACTCATACAGAGCACTTGTAGATGCCTCATACATTCATAGAACTAGAGTTAAAAAGTAACTATAGTTCTATGAGTGTATGAGGGGCCCTCACTTGTTTGGTCATGTAGCTTACATTTTACCTTAAACTTGTGACAAACAGATTCAACATGAAATGATGAACAATGTCTAGACTTAAACTGTACTTAGTTGGGCTTTTGATTTGATTTTGGTAATTGATTCAGCCTATATTTGTGAAATAATTATTTAGTTGTGTAAATACAGTCCCCATCAAAAATTTAAGACCAGTTGAATAAATGGCAAGTCACATTTTGCCTGGTTGGATCTTAACCAGGATTCAAGTAAAGCTTCAGTAAACAACAAGAAATGGGAGTGAGACAAAAAAGTTTGAGAAAACACTTTATTGAAAACAACAACTAAAGTGAAATTGGCCGTACTGCAGCTGATCAAAAGTTTAGGACCACACCCAAACACAAACCAAACCCCCTAAAAACAGAAATCAAAGTCCCAAACATGAACTCAGTAATGATAAGTGCCATCATTATTGTTGATCACTTCAAAAAGTTGGTTGCGGTGCTTGATCTAAGTGTTTCCAGGAGATGAGAGGGAACATTTCTCCAAGTGGTGAAGATGGCCTCATGAAGGACATCTACTGTCTGGAACTGTGCTCCATTTTTGTAAACTTCCCTTGCCGTCCATCCCCAAAGGTTCTCAGTTGGATTTAGATCAGGGGAACACACAGGATGGTCCAAAAGAGTGACATTATTCTCCTGAAGAAGTCCTTTGTCTTGGGGTTTTGTGAACTGTAGCGTTGTCCTGTTGAAAAACTCAGTGGTTCCACAGACGAGGCCCTCAGTCATGGGGGATGCTCTCTGCAACATCTGCACAGAACCAGGGGCCCCTGCACCACCTGGAGTTTCATTGTTCCAATGAAGGAAAAAGCCCCCCAGATCATTATGGCGCCCCCTCCCTGTGGCGTGTAGAAAACATCTCAGGTGGATTTGCTGTTGTGCCAGTAATGCTGGAAACCATCAGGACCATCAAGATGACATTTTTTCCCATCAGAGAATTAAACTTTCTTCCACCTTTCAATGTCCGATGTTTGGTGTCTTTTGTAAAAAGGAGACGAGGACTTTGAAGACCTATTTTTGTTTCTGAAGCCCTTCAGAGTCAGCCGCGTCTGATGATTATTGGGCTGCAGTCAGCACCAGGAAAGGCCTTAATTTGAGTCGGGGATCGTCCAGTGTCTTGACAGATGGCCAACTGATTCTCCGGTTCAGTGCTGGTGTCATTTTTTGGGTCTTCCACTTGACTTCTTTGTTCCATAACCCTCAGGATCTTTTAAGAAATTCCAAATGCCTGTCTTACAGCGTCCCACCTCAGCAGCGATGGAGAGAGGCCCTGCTTATGCAGCTCAACAACCCGACCAAGATCAAAAAGAGAACTTTTTTGCCTTTGCCATCAGAACGTCATGACAGTGTGAATACTTGACTGAAAATGCCACTGAATCCACATTTTTACTCAGATTTGAGCAGACCCAGACTGGCTAATCGGGAGAGCTTTCCCGCTGGGCCGGTGGCTCTGAGGGCCGGTGTGGCCAACATACAGCGGCCCATAGTAAAGCTGCCACCCTCTTTCTGGCTCGCGCTCCTCTCTGTCACTCTCTCTCTCTCCTTGCAGCAAACAGTAGCCCAGAGCCTCGCTCTGAACACTGATTGGCCCATCCAGCTGTCTGATAAGCGAACTCTGGTCTATTTCTGATTGATACAGGGCTACAAGTCCTACCTTGTAATTCTTTTCATTAGTTGCTTTTGTCCCCTGTCGTATGATTGGTGGGTGGGTGTGTTGTTGTTTGGTGTGCTGTGCTACCATGGATGTATTAAATGAACCGGATAAGGCACGTCCCCTGTGTCCGTGTCCCAGACTAATTAGTGGCTGTGCGAGGTATTGCTGCCTCCTGGGCCCAGCCTTTTTCTATCATGGCACATTATAATTGCAGACAGTACTTAATTATTATCGGTATTTAAATAAAATAGAAGGAAATTTTCTTTTTAACTGTAAAATCACAGAAATTACCGTTTTTTAATATTAAGTGACGTCACGGTAAACAGAGGCAGAAGCACGTGGACATGGCTAGACTTATACCTATACGTTGTATTTTATTTCATTTCAGACACTTTCACATATGATCTAATTTGAAGAATGCAATTTACAATCACACAAGCTAACGTTGACACATAAACTTGCAAGCTGTATGATCGCTCCCATTGTTCAAAGCATCATGGGGGATTGTCGTAACGTGGTGTCCCTAAATGTGACAGTATGGGTGGGTGTCCAGTAGATGGCGCCACCCCCTACTATAAAAGTTCCCCAGACCACTCGCTCTTTCTCTCGTCTTCCGGGTTTGTGGGCTGTGCTGACAGGTTGCGCTCGGTCGCGCCCTTGCTCAGTCTTCTGCTTGTCAGTTCTGCTGTAAGGCAAACAGCTCTGGGTCGCGCTGCTGTCATGGCGCCCCATCGCAAGGTGTGTTGGCTGCTAGCAGTCCTGGGGTCCTTCGCTGCAGCTGGTGGTTGTGTTGGTCATGTCCCCACCGGGGTCCTCCGTAGAAGCTGGTGACTGGGCTGGTCCATCATAGAGCGCTTCATTATGGCTTCATTATGGATGCGAGGCTCCGGGGTTCAACGCTACGGGCACAACACCTGCTGTCTTGCCTTTTTGCTTTGCCTTTGTTTTATTTCTATTGATAATCTGTGGATGCCAGCTAAAGGGACTGAAAGAACTGGAAAACGAAACCTGTTAACATGTGTAAAATGAACCGAACAGCTGAGGTTTTTTAAGTGAACTGAAGGAAATTTTTAACGAGTGACCTAACATGAAACCCTTAAAGTAAATACATTACATTACATTATGAAAATGGAACCTAATGCCTCGCTCAATGCACTTACCTGTCTGCCTTAAACTTATATTCTCCAGGTGAAATTCCTGGGGTGGCGTTGTTGGATTAATTTTAGTTGCTGTTAATCACACATTTTTACACCCACTCGTCTTGCCGCATAAAGCAAAGATGGCAGCCTCCATATCAGAAAGTAATGCGGAAGTAAAAAACTTTTTGGGGTCATGCACCAATAACCACACATAGGGAAGGGATGCCATTTTGAGTTCATCTTCCAGTTTTAATTATAGTTCTATGTGTGCCACACGTGCGATAGACTGAGCAGAATGTGAAGACAAAAGATGCTTTCAGAAAAGCGCCACAATATGGCCTTTGGTCATGAATGCATAGCAGACAGAGAGTGGACCATACTCAACCACTTGTACCACTTTGCTGCAAAACAGAACTCTCCTTCTCAAGTGTTAACAGGTTAAAACAGTAGTCAATTTAAACCTGCTGCTGATGTTTAGTCTCAGGACAGACCCTATGAGCAGAGGTTCATCTGGGCTGAGCTGAAGCTAAAACAGCTCCTGAGGACAAGCAGGGCTTTGTTCAGTCTGTGTGTTCAGAAATGTGTCTCCTAAAGGTAAGACTTTTTATTGTCCCTAAAGGTGACAGGCAAATCATTTAAAGTCTATGCTACACGTGCTTTGAAGCAAGAACCCAAACTATTACATTAGGCTTCAATAATAAAGTTGCAGAGAACTGTACTGCTGGCTGTGCTTCTGTGTGAGCCTGCAGTACAGAGTGTGAGACCTAAACTACTAGTATTGTTTCCTGCTGTGTATCTGACTGCACGTCTGTCCAAATGCAGTTCTGTGTGATTGGAGGTTAATTCAGCCTGGATTTGCTCACCTTTTGAACTTTTTTTGTGGATAAGGGTATGTCAATTGTACCCTCAGTGGCATCAAATACCTTCTAAAATGCTATATATTTGATTGAAATTCGCCTTGGGGTAAACCCCCCCTGATTGGACTTGTATGAGGTTAACATAGATGCTTACTTGTATTGAAACCTGGTACATTAATGTTGTTCCAAAAACGTTTGCTGCTGTGGTGCACTTAAACATTTATTCTTTACATACAAAGTGCTTTTAATGCATAGAAACATAATAAATCATGTATATATTTTAACATTTTATTTAGCATGAGAGCTGGTCTATCAAAAATGTTCCCAGGCTGAAAATCAATTTGAGTCTGGCCCTGGATTTGGGCTGTTAAAGGCACGTGGTCCTAAACATTTCATAAGAACGGCCTATTTCAGTTTAATTGTCCATCCATTCATCTTCTTCCCCTTATCCGGGGAATATTTGCGGGGGCAGCAACCTAAACCCCAGACACTTCGTCCAGCCCCTCCCGGGGGGATCCCGAGGCGAGTATTCCTTCCACCATCCATTGGTGTTGGTGATGCACTACTTTCCCCTCCTGAGGCGTCGGACTGTAGGCCAGAATTTCTCTGAGGCCGACTGATAGTCCTCCTCCATGGCCTCTCTGAACTCCTCCCTATCCTGAGTTTTTTCCTCTGTGACTGCACAGGCTACAGTACCCTTGACCTGCTGCCTAGGGAGTCCCACAAGACAAAAAGGCCCAGTAGGACTTCTTCAGCCTGACGGCATCCCTTACTTCCGGGGTCCACCACTGGGTTCAGGGATTGCCGCTGCGACAGGCACCAGAGACCTTGCATTAGCTACAAGCTACAGCTACAAGCTGCCGCATCAACTATGGAGGTGGAGAACATGGTCCACTCTGATTAGGTCCCCAGTCTCCCCCGGGATCTGGGAGAAGTTCTGCCAGAGGTCTTGTGGAGGCCTGCCAACAGAGGCCTCCACAAGATGTTACCAGCAGACCCTCACGATACGCTTGGGCCTGCCACCACCAGGTGGTGATCGGTTGACAGCTCCACCCCTATTTTCACCAGAGTGTCCAAGACACGCGGCCAGACACGCAAGGTCAGATGACATGACAACAAAGTCGATCATCGACCTCCGGCCTAGGGTGTCCTGGTGCCACGTGCAATGATGGACACCCTTGTGCTTGAACATGGTGTTCGTTATAGACAAACTGTGACTAGCACAGAAGTCCAGTAATTGCACACCGCTCGGGTTTAGATCAGGGGGCCGTTTCTCCTGATTACTCTTCTCCAGGTGTCACCGTTGTTGCCCACGTGGGCGTTGAAGTCCCCCAGTAGAACAACAGAGTCACCGGGTAGTGCACTTTCTAATACCCCCCGCAGGGACTCCAAGAAGGCATGGTACTCTGCACTGTTTGGCCCGTAGGCCGACACAACAGTGAGAGACCTATACCCCACCCGAGGACACAGACCCTCTCATTCACCGTCGTTAAGTCCAACACGTCACGGATGAGCTGTGGGGCTATGAGCCCACACCAGCCGGCCGCCTCTCCCCGTGAGCAACGCCAGAGAAATGGAGTGTCCAGCCCCTCTGGAGGTTCCAGAGCTCAGGCTGTGCGTGGAGGCCAACTATATCTATATCTAGTTGGTAACACTTGACCTCCTGCACAGGCTCTGGCTGTGTCCGGACAACGAGATCAAGGGCCACCAGGCCCTCGCCTTCGAGCACCCACCCCAGGCCTGGCTCCAGGCTGGGGCCTCGGTGAAGCCAATCCGGGCAACGTAATCAACCTCGTTGGTACTCTATTAATAAAGGGCTTCTGAACTGCTTTTGGTCTGACTTGTCATCCAGGACCTGTTTGCCATGGGTGACCCTACCAGGGGCATGAAGCCCCAGAAAACATAGCTCCAGGATCATTTGGGTACTCAGAGCCCTCCACCATGTTAAGGTGACGGTTCAAGGGTGGGAGTTGAACTGTTGTTTTCAATAAGATGTTTACTCAAACTTTTTATTTTTTAATCTGTCTCACTCCCATTTCTTGTTGTTTATTGAAAGTCTACTTGGAACCTTGTTAAGATCCAACCATCCAAATGTGACTTTTACCATTTATTCAGCTGGTCTTAAACTTTTGATTGGGACTGTAATTGTATAAATAATGACGTTTCAATCGTGATTAATCACCGTTCCAAAAGTGTGATTAATCAGATTAATGTTTTATGTCATTTGACAGCACTAGTTATAACACAAATCTGATGGCCTCACAGATATAAAGTAATGTATGCTTTCAGTACAGACATTATTTTATGTTCTAAAACATGAGATGCAAACAGAGGTACTGCAGCATGCAAAACAGTAATGGTTAGATTCAGATCTAAAGTTCTCAACTTAGGCACTAAGACAACAGAGTTGGGACTGCCTCAAGATATTTTTTTCAATATTGAGTTGATTGATATATTTAAGTCACTATTTGATTGCATTTCAGGTTCTGGGTTCCTGGGGAGCCAAACAATAGCAATAATGGAGCTGAAGACTGTGGTGAACTGAACTTTATGGACCAGTTGAACAACTGGAACGATGCCCCCTGTTCTGTGAAACGGAAATGTATCTGTGAAAAGATACCAGCTTGAATTGACTTTTAAAATGTTTGTTCTACATTTGTTGTTTTGCCTATTCGTTACTCAGTATTCACTGCGCTTTTTTGGTTCAATAAAGATTTGCATAAAACACAGCATTACTTGTGGAATGTAAAATCTTGTTCACTCTGAGCGATGGTTAACTTCAGATGTTGAACTGCTGGTATGCTTGTGTCGAGTATAGCACATATGCCTGCCGTGTGGGACAGGCCACAGGGTCGGGAGTTTGAATCTGGCTCCGACCATTTACTGCATGTCGTTCCTCAGTCGTCCCCATTTCACGCGGTACTGTCCTGTCAATAAAATTAATTAATTAAAAAAAATCCTGTATGACCTGAGTCTGTCTGAGCTTATTTTAAAACTTTGTTAAATGTGCTAACCTCGCTTATGAACGCTTCCCCCCAGTCTGTCAGTTAGATTGGGGGAAAGGGAACACTAAGCATTGTTCTGCAGGATTCAAGCTACAAAATGTACTTCATTTGATGATAATTAGCCCCATATTCATGGAGAAAGGAGGCAAAACAGTGAATGAATGAAAGAGCAAATTATGCAAATGCAGCCGACGCACGGATGCACCACAATTTGAGGAAACACGCTCTTTTAGATTACGCAGGAGGCTTTACCTGACCAAAGGAGAAGGAACAGGAGCAGTTGTGATCACCAGGTTCGTTTTACACATATAATCATCAGTCCTCATGTAGACGAGCGCAGATAACTCAGCGGCTGATGTTTGCGATCGCAGAGCAGTGGAGAACATATGGCACAGAACATAAGGAACAAACCAAACAGTGGCGAGATCACGTTTTGAACCACTTGTGGTCCATGACGAAAACACAACTCGCCTGTGAGCGCTAAAACAACTGGACCAAACATTTCACCCAGAGTACTAGTCGACACCAGACCAACACCAGCCCCATCTGTCAATCAAAAATGTCAGTTACCTATGTAACGATAGTTCTATGAGTGTATGAAGGGTGCTAAATAAATTGCAATTTGAAAAGGAATTTGAAAATGACTTGATTTGGTGGGAGGGCAACTGTGATAAATATTTGTCATAGTTTTACATCTGTGAAGTTGCAGTTAGTGAAGACATTTTGAAAAATAAAACTTTAAATTTACAGGAAAGCGGTACACAGACTCGCCTTGTGACGAGATAATTTACACCCAGCTGACACATTTGTATGTGTATGTAGTCTAACCGGTCATATGCACTTCAGGGCCTATCACCACATAATTGTACACTGTGTAATCTGGTATCGTAGAGGCAGCATGCAAGTTTAAAGGACAAATATTTAACATTGTTTGTATGTTACTGGCCTTTAAACCTGCTCTAGAATATCGTTACTTTGACATTTCATGTTTTAGAACTAAAAATAAAATGTTTTTACAAAGAACAATATAATTTTATCACAGCATTGGAAGATGCCATAATAACTTAGCTGTGGCTCCACCTACTGGCTGCAGAGGCAATAGCACATTTGTATATCCACAATGTTTTGTAATGCAGCTGTTCAAAGATGTGACGCAGTTGTAATGATTGTGTTTAGAGGCAGAAATGCGAGTCTGTTGATGATTTAAGGACTTAAAACAGCAGAAGATTCTCAGCTAAGTGACGTCAGTTATTGAAAAATGTTACACATCGTGCGATTCAGAACAAGGTGTTGTTGACGGTCGGAGGGAGAGGATTTTCAAACCAGGATTCATCAAACAGGCATGAATTAAGCTAAATGCTACTCCATTAAAAGTTCAGCAAAGTCAATTTTGTATAATATTTGTCCTTTAAGGAACAGTTAGGTGTGGTCATTTCCTTCTGAACAAATCAGGGAAAAAAAAACAACATTCTGTTTCTACTCTCTTGCTCTGCTGCGGTTTGGGGGAAGTAACCAGAAACTTACCAGAATGGTCACAAAAAGGAACTGAAACTAAGAAAACCAAATTAACTGTCACATGTGGGCCTTGAATCCTGGTTGTGTCATCTTGGAATCAGGAAAGATGACCCCAGTTTGAGGAAGCTCAAAGACGATGGTTCCCCACTATCCTTCCAGTTTTCTCAAGCCAATTTTAGTAGTTTTACGACCACGGGATTCGTCTTTCCACATGGTTGTAACAGAAATGAGAAACCACTCACTGCATCAGTTGGATTAAAACACCTTGTTGCAACTGAAAGACAATGCCCCATGTTTTTTCCTGTTTGCTTGGTAGAATCCAAGTGGTGACCCCCTTTTTTTTCTTTTCTTCAATTTTGCATTAAAAGAACTGTCAGTATTTACAAGAGAGATCAAACCAGCACGTACCCTTTAAAAGCACAACCAGTGACTACAATTTAGACAGATTAGAGTTAATGTTGCTTCAATCTTAACTATGAGCATGAATGTTAAGTATTAAACATACCATTGGGAGCTTTACTTCAAGACATTTTTTTAATCTTTTTTTATTTCTACGAACAACAGTTTGTTAGATCAGGTAAATCACGTGTCTGCCGTTTCAAAATATAAATAGGATACATAATACAAACACTGGCATCGTAAACAGTTTGCTGCCACAAGTTTGTGTTTAGAAAAGTAATATTGTAATTTGTCATCTTAAAAATCACATTTCTTCACTTCATTAAGTATTAAATAACTGGCAAAAAAACAAACCCATTGCATTTGTTCTAACAAGAAATTGAACTGGGTTAGTTGTGGTTTATTGACTAAAATTTTATAATTAAGTTAATACATTTAAGTTTGAATTTCACTACAGGATCTTGGTCTGATGTTTTGTACACATTTGAAACTTTTTATTTAGTTTCTTGTGGGTCTTTGTCTGCAAAATGATTCCACTGGAAGAATATGACAAATGACGTGTTGTGAAAAATTCGTAGTGCTTTTTAATTATTTAAAGATATGCAGCCATTTATTGTGATTCTAAGTTTGAACTGAAAATGTGTTACTGTGCTTTGTGCTGTTCTTCATTTCCTGTCGAGGCAACTGTTTTTATGAGAGATACAAAAATTGAACTGTCACTGGCTGTAATACCCAGAATGACCACACGGGGGAGGTACACACACACTTTTGAGACATAAATCCTTTGCTTCAATAGGACCACATGTTTAGATGAGTTTTAAAATGTATTTGGTTAACTTATACTTTTCAGGTAAGTTCTTGGCAAGTTATTGGCATATTTGATTCAGCATTAAAAAATTGAGATTAAATGTTACAGACACTGTATATAGACCCTTTAAAAGTCTGTAAACAAAAACATTCTAAATTCAGAATGGAGGCAAAAGTGAAGTGCAACATAATGTAATTTCACTGGAGAAACTGGGATTTAACCTCACAATATGATTTACATTATGTTTTATAAACTCTTTGCATTTTTGATGAAGGAACAATCCAGATTTGGGTTTTACTGGAAAAATATTCACAGATACTATTCCATAAATTAGATTATTTTGAAGCTAAATTACAATTTTAAGGCTAGAAATTTTTATTTTGTTAATCGATTGTTATAGAAAAGCAAATGAACTGACCTTTCTACCCTAAAAATTCAAATGTGTTGCTTTTTTCCCAGTCTATAGATCCTATAGAAAATGTGATGTCATCAATGTTCTGGACTGGAGACAAAATGAAGTTCTATTGGTTTTAAGAGTTTGTGTTGGGCAAAGCATTGTGGGTATTTATTCACATGTGTGTAATGGCCTCTACAGCCAGTAGATGGAGCCACAGCTTAATCAAAATCTCCCAATGCAGTTTTAAAGTAATGTTTTTCTCTGTAAAAGCATTTTATTTTTAGTTCTAAAACATGGCATGTAAAACTGAAGACTGAAAACAATACAAAAAATGTATAATCATTTTCCTTTAATTGTTTTCAAGTGGAGCATCTCGTTATAACCGACTTCACACCCTCAGTTTCTGGCCTCATTTGAACTGTCTTGCGTTGTCAACAAATAAACCACACAAGGATTTCTCAGTTTGGATGTTGATTCTTTAAAGTTATTAAATCTTCCCAAATGGTTTGTTTTCCAAATGATGATTTTTCTTTATTCAGTTTGTGGTATGCAGAAAAACAAGAGTCATCATAAACATTTAAAACAACCTCAGAGGGTAAACCAAACAAAATCTGTTTAAGAATTTAATGTTTTTTGAAAAAATATCAAACAAGCACAGAGAAAACAACAGTATTCAAAAGACAACTTCAGGGACTCACCATCTGTTTGAGGTTTAATATAAATGGCTTTTCTTGTGCTCTGATTTACAGCAATTACCAACATTATATAAAATAATCAAAGTTTGGAATAATAATCTTGTTTTGAGTATTTTTGACAAGTTTAGATCTTTTAATTTAGCATTTCTTGATTATAGAAATAAAATAAAAATTAAGCGAGAAATAATTCCTAGTCAAAAACACTCCAAACAAGATGTGTTCTTAAGTCGACTGCACACTAGAGGATTTTTACATCTTCTACGACACGATACGATTTCAGTGGGGATTCTCCACAAGTGAAGGAGAGAGCAAGTGTCACGTGATCGAAAAGAGCGCAATGGAAACAAATACACGAAGAGAGCGTGAGCTGACTTCACAAATGAACCCTGGCATAAACAATCTAAGCAAATGTTTAGGGCCATAACCAGCAGGGGGGGCACATGCTCTTAGTATGGGCTGTATCTGGACCAGAAAGAGACCATAAACACGTGTTGTAAAATGAATATATATTTACGTACAAATATGCTCCGCTCTAACACTCTATCTTATCTTTAAAGTGGCATTGTGTTTGCTGGTGGAGGGTTTGAAACATTCTGTTGGAGATGAACAAAACATAAACGTCGTTAACGCACCCTCAACAGGAAAATCTAAATAGCGACCTACATCTAAAATGAACCTGAAAACAGGACATGTGATTCTATCAAGTTTTTTTTGGGGGGGTACCCTCAAATCCCCTCCTACATTTGCCTATTTCTAAAAGAAACATGTAAATGCTGATGAATGTGGCCTGCTCCACTAAAATACCAAATAGCGTTTTCTTCCCAGTCTGCTCCTGATTTCTTGTCTTCATTCTGTGTTCATTCTATTAGTCGATGTAATCCCTCATTCATCCAGGCGTGTTCCATCGTAGAAAAGGTTACAGGGGTTGCCATCCAAACAGTGTTTGAAGATTGAGAAGTTTCAACTATCCAGAAACTATCCAGAAGTCATTGTCAATCAGTGAGCTGCCTTGTATGCTACTCTGAGTTGTGAGAGTCATTGATAATGGCCTGTCTTTGATAGGTTAATATTTGTCCCTGCCAGTGTCACCTGAGACTGACCTGTTATGTTGTTAGCCTTTGTTCTATTGTCCTATTGATAGCTGTTGCTCCCTCATCACTGCCGATGACCTGATTAGCATGTGACTGGTCTATTGACTTGGACCAGGGTGTTAGGAGGCTGTCATAAATCTTAGCTAAATTTATATTAAAATTATTAATTAAAAATAAAAATTAATCTTAAACCCCCATTCCAGTTTGGAGAGGGATTCTCTCTTTTCACAAAAATAACAACTCTTTCAAACTAGTTCTCTCTGCTCAAATCTTCACCTCACTGTCTTTAAAGGTCCCATAACATGCAAAATCGACTTTTCAGAGGTTTTAACCTTCCTACCGTGCTATTTGGGCCTCGTATGTTGTGCCCAAAGTGGTTTTTTGATTGATTCCCTCATGCTTTCACTAGAGAACTGTCTTTTCCGTCCCCCTCGGCTGAGCAGGCAGACGGGGGCTCCTCACAAGGATGACGCGCTTCACCAGGATGACGCGGTGTTTAAGCCACGCCTCCGGGAACCGCGCAGCCGCAAGAATAAAAACAGCTAATGCTAATGCTACACAGTAATTACACGATGGATATGACAGACAGAAGAGTTAGCTTGTTATTTACCAAACAGCAACGTCCGTCGTCGAGGTACTGGAGCACGTCAAACTCCAAGTCAGATCCAGGACGTAGGACACAGCACGACGCACCGTCAGGACAGATAAAATGTTTATTCCCGTGTTTGTGTATCGCTGTTTACCGGAGCACACGGCGCATGCGCACTATCTCCGCTCTAGGCTTCGGCACAAGTTGGGCGGGGAGGCGCGCGGGTTGGGCGGGGGAGGCGCGCGGGTTGGGCGGGGGAGGCAGTCTGCTCTCTGTTCGGGGGGGGTCAGATCTCAGAGTGAGCCGATTGCTTTTGCAAGGAGGGGGGCCAGTCCAAGAAATGGGTGTTTTTTGGAAACTGTTATGTTATGGATATTGCACAACGCAAAATTTTATCAACAAAGCCCTTAGAATAGACTGTGTAAAGGGCAAAATAGCAGAATATGGGACCTTTAAACAAGTGGTTTGTAGCTTTCAGGTGCAGATGGACTGCACTTTGCGGTCCAGCTGTGGCAGATCTTCTGTGCTGATACAGCCTTTTGTGCAGTGGCTGTTTGTTCTTGATTGCTCCACAATCACAGAGGAGGAAGGCTATCATAACAGATTAGTCTCAGGTGACACTAGGCAGGGCAAACTATTAACCTATCAAAGACATCAGGGATTCCTCCCTGTAGGCAGGGCTCTCACAACTCAGTGTAGCACAATGACTTCTGGATAGAAGTCGAAATGTCTTGATCTTCAAACAGCATCCTTATGACAACCCCTGTAACTTTTTCTACATTTCATTCTATTCTGTTGTTGTATCAATTTATCTAAACAGTATGTTGTTTGGTGGACCACAAACAAAATCTAGTTTAAGGTCTCCAAATGCCTACAGCAGGGCTGTTCAACTGAAGGCCCGGGGTCCAAATCAGGCCGTCCAGTGGATATGATCCGTTCCTCAACTCATCTTCTAAAAATATAGTATGATATATATTTTATCTCTTGTTATTGATTGAGACCTGGTTAAGTCCTGGTTTAGACCTGGTTTAGTCCTGGTTTAGACCCGGTTTAGTCCGGGTTCAGTCCTGGTTTCGACCTGGTTTAGTCTTGGTTCAGTGCTGGATTGGCAGTTCTCTTGTTCTCTTGTTGCCTTTCATATAATATTATTTTCGTATTCCAAAAGTGTTGGCCCTAAGGACAAAACCATCTGAAAAATCTGGCCCTCGGTAAAATAAAGTTGAATAGCCCTGGCCTATATGCTCCTATTTAGATGGCTGTGGCCACAGGAGATCGCCACTTTCATTGGAGATAAGGAGATGGTTACTGACTCATTGTGGTCATGATGAAATGTCAAAGTTTGCACAAACTTTGCTCTATATTTTCTAACATTTTGGCAGCGGAGCCTGGGGCTGCTCTGATTGACTGTTGTAAAGTTCCTCTCACAACATGTTGGAACCTTATGATTTGACAAATAGTTGTCACAGAGTTGCACAGACATGAGGAGAACCACTACAAATAATATCTCAAGAGAATGAAGTCGTGGAGAGGCAAATGGACTTTAAAAATTGGGCCAAAAATCCTCTAGTGTGCGGAAGTCTTAAACCAAAATTATTTCAACTCATGTAGTCTCCGTTTTCGCAGTGTTCATCCTCACCCTTGGTACCCTGGTTTTCAACAAAATATGCAGCAAAGTCACCCAAAGAACATGTATAAAAGATTGTGCACTTTTAGGAGTCCGCTGTGTCCTGTTCTCCAATAATCCGTTTTAGAACATGCTGGTCCGCCTCCCAGTCTTCTAAATCGCTGTAGCTTAGTTCCGGGAAAGAAGTCAGCGTCAACCCCAGTGAACTGACCGATCCGGCCAACGACCCTCTCCCTTCGTAAGCGTACGTTTGGAGGGAATCATAAGGTGGTCCTCGAGTGTCGCAGTCTGCTTGAGCTACTTTCTGGTGAAGAATTTGCTGAACTATATCGTGACCATCCAACAGCAGGGACGGCGCCGATTGGCTGATGTCTCTTGGGGGGTGATCTACAACAAACCACGAGGGTTCTGACTCAGGACTGTAGCTGTCGCAGTCAAAATTCGGTCTTTTTCTCCGTTGAACGATCACGATTCCATCTTCGCTGTCCTCTTCCGTCTCCTCGTCCTCGTAAGGGCTGTGGTCGTAGTATCGGTGGAGCTTTGGATAGCGCTCGGATGCTTTTGGATTCCGTAGCGCGGTGATGTCGAAGGCCTCCGTGTCTTCCTCTCCTCCGCCCTCGTCGTCGTAGGTTACCACGTTCTCTCGGATGTCCTCCTCAGATAGGATGAGTTTGTCTTTGCTGGTTTTCTTGTGGCGGAGTTGGGTGAAAAGCATCAGTATGGCTGTGGAACGAGAGACAGGCAATTAGATGTGCTGTAAACAAACTACTTGTTGTGTACTTTTTGAGTAGTTGAGTTAGCAAGCACAACAAGCATGCTGATTAGAAGAGTTGGTGCCTCACTATTTCCATATTTAGTGAGGCATCCTCTGTTTTCTACCAAGAAGATCTTAACAGTGACTACCTGGGTTTATTTACTTCTGGTATTATCTTCTATTTAAAATAATCTGTAATATATTAAAGGTACACTGTGCAACATCTCTGGTGGCTGCTTGGTTCCATGGAGATGTTACGTTGACAGGAATGATCCACAGTATGGCATTAAACTATATCTACAACTACCTGTCTTAATCTTGGGTCAAATTAAAGGCGTGAAAGCTCTCTGTAAGTTTGTCTGTTTTTGAAGGTTGTTTTATCAATAGAAGCTCCTGTAATCAAATAAATGGAAGATACTGTAGATAAGTTCAATGTGTGGACGCTCCTCATCTGGCTGGACGCTCCTCATATGCCTGGATGACCTGTCTTTAGACTAGATGAGTCATCCTCTATCCCTCATGAGTGTTTTTGGCTCCATAGTCTGTATCTTCAAGTGGATGTGTCAGTCCTGGACTGTCTGCAGCCTGTTCGTCTGTGGAAGTAGGATCTGGTTTTCCTCGAGGTTTCTACTGTTTCCCATATTTTTTGTTGTTGTAATTTTTCTTTGCTGAGGAGGGTCAAGGACAGGGGATGCTCTGGGACAATTATCCATTTTCCTAATTCCTGTGAGTGTTGGTTAATCTGTTTCTCTATAACTGACCAATGATTGTTTCATTGTTTCGTTTTGTAACTTTCTGCTGGTTAAATCGACAATTTTATGCAGCTCTGTGAGACAACTACTGTTATATACAAAAATGAATTGAGATGAATTGAATGTCACACTGCAGAACAATTCCAAAGACTAAGATCGCCCCAGCAAGGACACATGTCAAACTGAATTGAGACACTAAAAGAAGAGATGCTATTTCACCGGTGTTAGAATCTTTTCACTGGCTTCCCGTTCAGTTTAGAATCAAATTTAAAATCCTCCTCCTGACTTATAAGGCCCCATCCGATCCTTAAAGAAGCGAAACAGAGCACTTGGCTCTCAAAATGCTGGACTACTGTTGGTCCCTAGAGTCTCTAAAAGCACAGTAGGAGGTTGAGCATTTAGCTACCAAGCTCCTGTGTTATGGAACCAGCTCCGGTTCATGTTAAAGAGGCCACACAGTCTCTACATTTAAGACCAGGCTCAAAACGTTCCTCTTTGAAATAGTTTATGGGCAGGCCAGTTAGAAACAGAAATAAAAACGTACAGTTTTAGCTACTCTGCCCTAGGAGTTACTACTGCAGCTTCAACACTGTCCTCTGGATTTTCCTACTTCCTACTTCCCTATCAGACGCTGCAGCGGCTGCTCCAGTGATGACCCCCCCATCTCACGACCCTGACCTGTAGACCTGGATGTTCCTCATCTGCTCATCTGCCCCCCCCCCCCCCCCCCACACACACACACACACACACAAAACAATCATGAAAGAAAATTGAAAACCACTTTGCATTATTGTATTTGATTATGTAAGCACTCATTTTTATCAATATTAAGGCTACAGTCATTACTAACTATACTTTAATTTGTACAAGTAAAATGAAAAGTATAATATATTGTTTTGAATATGGAGCAAATTATTATTGGAGGGGATCATCAAGGTGATAAGGGGGTTTGCGATGCTGTAGAGTTTGGGAATGGCTACTCTAGATGAACGTCTTTATATGCCTGAAGGAACTCTCTCTATACTAGATAAGCCACCTGCCTCCTGAGTGGTTCTGGCTCCAAATGGATGCCTCTGGACTATCAGCAGTCTGTCTGTCCATGAGAGTAGGATCTCTCCTTCAATGTGGTTCTCCCTGAGGTTTCTACTTTTTTCCACAGGCTTTGTACTTTTTCCTTGCTGAGAAGGAAGGTCAAGGACAGGGGGCGCTCTGGGACAGTTACATTTGCTAAATTCTCTTGAACATTGTTTATTTTAACTGCTTTCTACCTGTGGCCCATCGAGGCAACTGTTGTGATTTTGGGCACTACAAAAATAAATTGAAGTGATTGGAATTGAATTGAATATGACATGTGATTGTTCCTGGATCAATGTCACTGTTGGTGGTGGTTCAGCCTCACTCTTGTAAGCTTGTACACTCCATGTTCATGCTTTGGGATAGTGTATAAAGTACACAATTATACCCAACATCCACCACAGTTTAGATTGTCTCTTCCTTTTCCATTTTCAGCACACACTTACCCAGTAATATGACAACGCACAGCAGAATGGCCACAAAGGCACCAGTGCTGATGCCGGCTGAGGAGAGGAAGGCCTGAGCCTGGCACACGTTGGCTCCGTAGCGCCCCCTGCTGTTCCTCTCACACACACACACTCGGATGTGCAGTGTGGCCGTGCTGCTCAGAGGAGGCTCCCCCCCGTCTGACACCACCAGCACCAGGCTGAAGAAGCTCTCCCGCTGCCCAGAGAAGCCCTCCCTCCGGCGGGACACCAGGCTGGCTGTGTTGTCTGGGACAGGAGGCAGAACCGGGGCAAGAGAAAGGAGAGAGGGAACAAATGTTACACTGGTTATTTCATGTATTATTAAGCAACTGTAAACCACATTTGTACAAGTTATTGATAAAATCTGCTGACATTAACCCCTCATTGTCACCATGCCGATAAATAAGTTGTAATCATAACGTGAAATATTTTTGTCAAAGCAACAAGAAGGTCCTACAGAAAACACAGAAAAAAACTAAAACAGAAAACAAATAAACTTAATTAGTAAAAGCAAAGGACTGGGTGAGAGTCCAGATTGGGACCCAGATGGTGCGACCAACTGACCCACTGATCTGCTCGGAAATAATGATGAAATAATTACTCACACATGCTCTTTCTGACCACAATCTGCTTCCTCGCAACAACTCTTCTGTCTCATATGCTCAAAATTACTTTAAACGAGTCCAAGACCAAGGCTACTGGTAAGGGCGGGGCGATAAGGCAAAAAAATATTAGCCCGATTTTCTTGGGGCCAGATCATGATTTCGATTTTTATCATAATTCGTGTTCACTTTGTATTTTCCTATTGCCTTTAATAGAGCTACATGATTTAGGAAAAATATCGAATTGTGATTTTTCTCACCAGTACGATTGTGATTTGATTTGCGTTTTTATAGTTTAATAACAGGATTAAGTTTAAATTTACATTTTCAACACACGTTTGTCACTTTTAGTCGCGTCTTTGTAATTTATAGTTGCGGGTTTTGTTTTGTTTTTTCACTTTTGAACGCATTTTGAACGCACAAATCCAAACTACAGTGTTAGCAGCTTTTATTCATATCAAAGCAACACATTTTGTTGTTTGTGGAAGAATTAGTAAATGGTAAATAGCCACATATTTATATAGCGCTCTCACACTCCTCTCCCTCACACTCCTCATACTCCTCTCCCTCACACTCCTCACCCTCCTCTCCCTCACACTATTCACACTCCTCTCCCTCACACTACTCTCCCTCACACTACTCACACTCCTCTCCCTCACACTCCTCTCCCGCACACTTCTCCACCTCATACTCCTCTCCCTCACACTCCTCACTCCTCTTCCTCACACCTCACTCTCCTCTCCCTCAGACTCGTCACACTCCTCTCCCTCACACTCGTCACACTCCTCTCCCTCACACTCATCACACTCCTCTCCCTCACACTCCTCACTCCTGTCTCTCACACTTCACTTCTCTACCTCACGATCCTCTCTCTCACTCTCCTATCCCTCACACTCCTCTCCCTCACACTCCTCTCTCTTACACTCCTCTCCCTCATCCTCCTCTCCCACCCACTCCTCACACTCCTCTCCCTCTCACTCCTCTCCCTCACACATTTCACACTCCTCTCCCTCACACTCCTCTCCCTCACACATTTCACACTCCTCTCCCTCACACTCCTCACCTTCCTCTCCCTCACACTCCTCTCCCTCACCCTCCTCTCCCTCCCACTCCTCACCCTCCTCTCCCTCACACTCCTCTCCCTCTCACTCCTCTCCCTCACATTCATCTCCCTCACACTCCTCACTCCTCTCCCTCACACATCTCACACTCCTCTCCCTCACACTCCTCACCTTCCTCTCCCTCACACATTTCACACTCCTCTCCCTCACCCTCCTCTCCCACTCCCACTCTCTCCCTCACACTCCTCACACCTCCTCTCACACTCCTCTCCCTCACACTCCTCACTCCTCTCTCACACTCCTCACTCCTCCTCACACCTCTCCTCACACATCTCCTCTCTCCTCACACTCCTCACCTTCCTCTCCCTCACACTCCTCTCCCTCTCACTCCTCTTCCTCACTCATCTCACACTCCTCTCCCTCACACTCCTCACCTTCCTCTCCCTCACACTCCTCTCCCTCACCCTCCTCTCCCTCCCACTCCTCTCACTCCTTTCCCTCACATTCCTCTCCCTCACACTCCTCACTCCTCTCCCTCACACTCCTCTCCCTCACACATCTCACACTCCTCTCCCTCACACTCCTCTCCCTCTCACTCCTCTCCCTCACATTCCTCTCCCTCACACTCCTCACTCCTCTCCCTCACACTCCTCTCCCTCACACATCTCACACTCCTCTCCCTCACACTCCTCACCTTCCTCTCCCTCACACTCCTCTCCCTCACACTCCTCACACTCCTCTTCCTCACTCTCCTCTTCCTCACACTCCTCTCCCTCACACTCCTCACACTTCTCTCCCTAACACTCCTCACACTCCTCTTCCTCACTCTCCTCTCCCTCACACTCCTCTCACTCTCCCTCACACTCCTCTACCTCACACTCCTCACACTCCTCTCCCTCACTCTCCTCTCCCTCACACTTCTCTCTCCCTCACACTCCTCACACTTCTCTCCCTCACACTCCTCACACTCCTCTCCCTCACACTTCTCTCCCTCACACTCCTCACACTCCTCTCCCTCACACTCCTCTACCTCACACTCCTCACACCCCTCTCACTCTCCCTCACACTCCTCTTCCTCACTCTCCTCTCCCTCACACTCCTCTCCCTCACACTCCTCACACTTCTCTCCCTCACACTCCTCACACTCCTCTCCCTCACACTCCTCTCCCTCACACTCCTCTACCTCACACTCCTCACACCCCTCTCACTCTCCCTCACACTCCTCTTCCTCACTCTCCTCTCCCTCACACTCCTCACACTCCTCTTCCTCACTCTCCTCTCCCTCACACTCCTTATACAGAGTTATGCAGAGCCAGTGCCTGTATAGTGGACAGTGCCCTGGGGACCCCTCTCCCCCCTTGCACCTGTCAGACAGCAGCTCCACTCTGAACCACAGCCTGAAGCGTACATTCATTAGCATGTTGTGTCCACCATGGCCTCCTTTCTCACCCGGGAGAGAGAAGAATAACTGTCCTGGTTTGATTTAGAGCTCCTATTTTATACATCATTCAGGGGTTTTAAAGCTGCTTTGGACACCAAGCAATGGAAGATTCCAGGGGATGCATGAATAGAACATGTCTGCAGTCGGCTAGTCGAGTACACTCGAGTTTTCTCAGATTAGTTAATGATGTCATCAACAGTAAAAAAAGAAACATTCCAAACGCCTGCCATCTAAGAAGGCAATTAAGTTGAGTTAATTATATTACACCCTTGAATTCATCATAATAATGTGAAGATATTGCCTGGACATTTTTTTCCAAAATGAATCGGTGTTGCAATGAATGCAGAAAGTTAAAGTTAACAATTGTTAAACAGAATTGAAATTACTCTTTGTCAAACAGACCTCCCTTAATTCCAGAATTAGCAAGAGCAACACATCTGCAGAGAGTAAACCTCTAAGGTCATAGAACAAAACGCCATGCAGTGCGACCCCTGCTCTCTCTTTCTCTTCTTGGTGCTTCTCGGAAACTGGATGTTTTTAAATCTCTGGCCACTTTGTGCCCTGGTGCTTCACACCCACACTTCTCACCTCCTCAAGGTGTTTGATCCTGTCCTGACTGAAGGCTGGGCCAGAGTAGCCCTTCTCTACCAAAGACCACACGAGTGAGACAACATGGAGGCTGTAACGGTTCAGTGGGCAGTGTTTTTCTACCTTTAAGGCACTCAAAGTGAAGGAACCACTCACCCGTTCACACACATTCACCAGTGTACACAGAATCAGGGGTGATACTGTTTGTTTGTTTGTTTGTTTATTTATTTCAGAAACAGAGCTACAATTACATCATGAAATAGTTGAAATATTTACATTATCCAACACATCCAACTACAGTCCAACAGACACACATTACTACAGCACACCCACCCACGCACCCACGCACGCACACACGCACGCACACACACACACACACACACACATACACACACACACACCAGCAGGGGGCCGTGAGTGCAGCTGTTAGTGTTCACAGACCTGGTTTGAAGTGAGCCATTGTTTCATCTGTATTTTCCCTGTGATATGTGTTTGGTTTCCACTGGTTGAGGGTGTGAGGTAACATGGACATTGACCAAAGGTATCTCTGAATGCATTCCACTCTCGCCGCCCTAATTTTTGGTCATATTGCCCAGCCTTTCCTTGACGATTCGAATCAAATCCATTTTCCCTCCCTTCATCACCTCATGACATCTCATCTGCCGGCGCCAAAACTTTCCATCTCAAAATTAAATTATTTGTTTTTGGACTAACACCCGAATGAAACCTGCCTGCTCCGGTCCTTCGGTGCATGGAGCTAGTCCAGGCAGTGCTGTGAATGTTAATGAGGACTGTAATGGTTCCAACTAAGCCTCCCCTGTCTGCACTGGACAATTAGGCTCTCTGTCCACAGATACCCGCACGGCTTCAGGGTCTGTACACAAATGTGAGCGAGCCAACACAGATCTGAATGTGCAGTGGGCTATGGAGCAAGGAGCAGAGGTTAACTGAGGAGGACGACTCAGAGTAAACAAAACCACTGCTGCAGGCTTCTCATTAGAGTAGGACCAGAGAAAAACAAGCCCAGAGTGCTGAAAAGGACTGTTAATGCTCTCGAGAAACGGTGAATAAAACATAAAGTGAAATTAGAACATACGGGATGGATGTCTAGGAAAAATACTGAATTCAAGTAAACATATGTTTTTTAAGATCTCCAGTGTATTAATCAAATCAAATCAAATCAAATCAATTTATTTTTATAATGCCCAAAATCACAACAACAGTTGCCTCGATGGGCCACATGATTTACATTTTAAATACTATGAAACAAGCTTTAAACAGTTCTGAAACCGAGCCCATGTTCAATGAAAGTGGATTGTAGGGCTGGAGTTGACAAAAGGAATTCTTAGTCGACTATTGACTGATTAATCGACTAAAAGGGGTGTAAACTATGTGTGAAACTATGAAGTATTTAATGTATTTAACCCAAACTGCATTGAAAAAAACACAACCACACAAGAGTTCATGCAAAAGCAACTATTTATACAGAAAAATAGCATGTAAATACATCAGTAAACAGTGTATTTATATGTTAGAAGTTAAATTAAACTCATAATTCACTCCATATCTTTTTGTTTTTGCCAAATAAATCCTTTTAATCTACATAAAATAATCAGTCGACTAATGGAAATTTTGGTCGACTAAGACTAAATGAATACAGCTCTAGTGGATTCTTTGTTCCAGGAGGCTAAACTGCAACTCTGAACACTCTGTTTCTTGTTTATAAAATTAAATCTTATACATTATACATTTATACACCCAAACATGACAAATGTTTGGGTGATGTCAGCATGTGGCAGACCCCTATGAGCCAGGACCTCTGCACAGAAGACGCTCCAAAGTGAACCAGTCTAGTGGACCAGTGCGAGTGGAAACATGGTTATATTATGGAACATGCAGGTAACACATCTCCATGGAGACAAGCAGGTGGGGGACACTCCACGAGCAAAGTTACGTTTTGCACCTTAAATGTTTTAGGTTAGGTATGATTTGTCTTTTGTTGTCTTAGAATTTATTAGGACTTAAAAAAAAAAATTCAACCAAAACAATAAAGTAAACAAAGGAGATAAGGAGCACACCTTAAAGGTCCCATAACATGCAAAATCGACTTTTCAGAGGTTTTAACCTTCCTCCAGTGCTATTTGGGCCTCGTATGTTGTGCCCAAAGTGGTTTTTTGATTGATTCCCGCATGTTTTCACTAGAGAACTGTCTTTTCCGTCCCCCTCGGCTGAGCAGCAGACGGGGCTCCTCACAAGGATGACGCGCTTCACAAGGATGACGCGGTGTTTAAGCCACGCCTCCGGGAAGCGTGCAGCCGCAGAATAAAAACAGCTAATGCTAATGCTACACAGTAATTACACGATGGATACGACAGATCGAAGAGTTAGCTTGTTATTTACCAAACGGCAACGTCCGTCGTCGAGGCCCTGGAGCACGTCAAACTCCAGGTCAGATCCAGGACGTAGGACTCAGCACGACGCACCGTCAGGACGGATAAAATGTTTATTCCCGTGTTTGTGTATCGTTGTTTACCGGAGCACACGGCGCATGCGCACTATCGCCGCTCTAGGCTTCGGCACGAGTTGGGCGGGGGAGGCGCGCGAGTTGGGCGGGGGAGGCAGCCTGCTCTCTGTTCGGGGGGGTCAGATCTCAGAGTGAGCCGTTTGCTTTTGCAAGGAGGGGGGCCAGTCCAAGAAATGGGTGTTTTTTGGAAACTGTTATGTTATGGATACTGCACAACGCAAAATTTTATCAACAAAGCCCTTAGAATAGACTGTGTAAAGGGCAAAATAGCAGAATATGGGACCTTTAACTATTGTCGTGCCAGAATATGTTTATGTGAACTTACAATTCTAGAAAGACTTAACGGCACAATTCTAATATCCATAACAGGGGCTCTCAAACTTTTCAAACCAAGTACCAGTTTAGAAAATTTTTGATCTTTGAATTTCTACACCAGCTCTAAAACAGGACGAACCCAGAGGCCTGTCCTACGAAACCTGATGAGTGAGGTAAACTGGTGTGGTGTACTACTGTTCACTTCCTACCAGAGTAAATCTCTATGGCAACAGGCCGCAAACTCCTAACCTGCTCCGGACCAGGTTAAGTTCCTGGCAGCTCAAACAGCACATGCAGCTAACCAATCAGATCTCACCATCGCTATGACGTCACCCTTGATTTGGGCTACGTATTGTACAAGGAGCGCATAGAGAAACCCACTGGATTTTCCCTTTTTAGAGGAACCGAACTCTCGTGAAGGAATCGAGTCGAGGAATCTACAGTAAATGATTAACACGCTGCTTGTCACAGCCTCATTGCCTTCCACGTTGCACAATATTCTCATACTTATTGTTCCCAAGTGCGCTTTACTCCCACAAGGTTATAACTGCAGTAAAGAAGACCGGTTCATTATTACTCAAACTAGAGCCTGGTTCTCGATATTTTCCCGTGAAGACATTTGAATGAATGGAGCTTTGCACGTAACACGTAGCGACTCATCAAACTTACACACTGAGTCAATCTTCAATACTTTCCCTTCTTTTCTGACTTAAGCTGCTGCCCGCCGTTCCTCTTTGTCAGAACTGTACTTCCCCATTGAGAATAATGCTTGTTCCTCCTGTGAGAAGCACGCCGCTCTTCCCTTCTCCATTGTTATAACTGGCCGGCTAGCGCTAACTCCGCCCATTTATGTGAACGTGAACGGTGTCATTCAGAAAATCTTGGGTTGACAGAATGAGATGTGAACCCTCTTTGTGGTACGGCTTATCCAGAGGCGCTCATGTCTCGGTCAATCCAGGTAAGAGGAACTGGCCCAGGATCAGTCCAGACAGCTTCATACAGGCCTCTGATCTCAAACAGGACTACACATCTAAGCAATGACTAAACCGAAGTAGGACAAAAACGTGGATTCAATTTACTCTAAATTCAGAAAATATTTACGGCCAATAATACACGTACCACGATTAGAACCACTGCTCGAAAAAGAGTCAATGAATGGAAGGAAGTAATGAAAAAACATAAACAAACCATTAAAACATCCCAAATCCACAAGAGTACTTTCTCAGTGAACAGATTTATAGCCTACTGTATCATAGCTCTTCAGAGACTGGATGATTCACTGTCTGGTCTGACTGGTCCAAACCTGTGAACCCCTGTAGCATACTCTGAGTCAGAACCGCTAGCTCGTCTGACCTCCCAAAAGTCGTCTTCCAACTCTGAGTATCTGGTTGTGATGTGTCCCAGGACAAAGGTGGAATATATCGTAAGACGCTCAAGCTAAAGGATGTAGAGTGATCCAGATCCAGAGGCCATGGAGGGTGGAGGTCAGAGTTACGTAAACCTAGACTTCTCTGTCATTTGGTTTTACATGGGAGATATCAAAATAACATGAACAACTGATTTTCAACTTGTCCCGCTGTTTTTTTGTATTGAACTATTGGGACTGAACTAAGCCAGACTTTTCTCAGCCCCTCCTCAACAGCCTCAGCACAGAGCGGCTTCACTTTTCGAATTCAGCCTTTCAGTGCCGGTGGTTCTGACACAGGAAATGTGCAGGATAACGGGCAGTTTAGATCATAAAAACAAGACAGAAGCGGAACACCGAGCGGAGCGTTCATGTTTCGTGCGCGTGTCGGTGTGCGCTGCAAACAATCCATTCAATTTGTCAGAGCTGCTCTTTCACCCACTGTTCAACAACTACACGAGCAAACACCAAGTTTAGGAGTTTTATTGTGTCAAATACAGACTCAGAGACATGGAGAAGAATACAATGGTTGAATGGCCCAATTTGTCTAGTTATCCAAAAGTGCTTAGATTAACATTTACTTTTCTGAGGAAACGCCAGGTCAGTAACGTCTTTTAAGAGCTGGTTGTCTTTTTTCTATTGTATTAGTTTACATGGGGCAGACGAGCTCAACAGAAAATAAGTTAAAGAAGCTAAAAAGCCATGGGGATTTGGTGGAACATGGTGGGACGGACTCAATAAATTAAATCTATATAATAATATATATATATAATTTTTTTAGAAATTAATATACTCAATAAACATCATTGTTTGATTATTTATATATAGACAGATATAGGCATTTTTTAATTTTTGATATTTTAAAGTTATTTGAATAATAAATATCTACACCATTTTAACAAATAATGTCTTGCTCAATAATTCTTGATGCTGTGATCTTGCTGTGAGCTTTACCAGCTCCTCTCTTTATACATTCCCTCTGACCTGCTCCTGCGTATTCTCTGTGCATTTATTTGTTGAGGAAAGTTGAAAAGTCCATGCAGAAGTGCAGCATTGTCTGTCGGCACTGCTCCAGGAGCAGCAGGGGAGGGGCCATGTAGACGCTAATGCTGCAGTGCATTATGGTAGCTGTAGTTTTAACGGTTCCTATGAGTTCAAATTCCTTTTTTGACACGCTGTTATATGTGTTTTGATTGTCATGTTCAATCACCAATGAAAAAGCGGGACAGTCTCCAGATGGGTGGGACGCGAGACAGAAGCCTAAATAGCATGACGGTTCAACCAAAAGCAGGACAGGTGTCACCCTAGTCTAGTCACTAATGCAAATCACCAGGTTGAAATGTTGTGAATTTCCGTTTGGAAAATTTCATCTCAAAGTTCAGTGTAATCAATAAAAACTGTCTCTTTCCTCCATCTGGAATCATCACATACTAGAACCTGAAAGCTGCTGTATCGGTGCCACTTCCTGTTGTGGGCCAAACGGTTTTCTAATAGTCAAATCCTATCAATACTTTTGCTCTTGTAATTGACCTTATTCTGCCCCGCCCACTTTTGCCGTTTTTTTGCACTTTTGTTGTAAATGCACTGCCGTTTGACGAGAACTCCGTTAAAGCTAATGACGAACGAGGGAAAAGTCTCGCCGCTAAAATGTTACATAAAGTAGGTTGATTTGTGTGGAATGTTTAATGAACACGAGCAACAACAAGTCACAACGCAACGATTTCCTGGTCAGTCTGAAAACGGCTTTTTAGTCGAGTAGAACTTATTTTCTGTTGAGCTCGTCTGCTTCATGTGAACTAATACAACAGAAACAAGACGGCGGCGCGTACAACAACTTCCCGAATAAGGTCAATAAGGATTATAAAAGCCCCACAGCCCTTCTTCAACCACAGCAGCAGAACCGTAAGCCTCCTCAGCCTCTCCATTGGGACGGTCCGAGGTGTTTCCACTGAAAAAAAGTGAACCGTTTGAGGGGCCTAAAGGGGGCTGAGAGAGGTACTGGCTCCCAGGGGGTGCCGGCTCACTTTAGCCCGCACCGGTTTATGATTGGACGAGACAGAACAAAAGAGAACGCAGACGCAGGTGAGAACGAAACTGCAGAAAGAAAATATAGAGACAAAATAATCATTCATCACCAAATGCTGACTTGATCTTGGGAAAAAAATTGCATATTTCCAGAGACGATAACTTTATTTGTTGAGAGGACAGAGTTAGCAAAACAAAGCTAGCACACGTTAACATCAGCTGTTTCCTGTTTACGATGCACGGCTCTCGCATTTAGACCAAAGTAAAAAAAAAAATCTTTGCATACGGCAGCCAACTCTATTCAAACCAAACGCATTTTATAAAGCGATGTTGAAGCCGAACTCAGTAACTTCAGTGACAGAGCTCCCCCTGCAGGTCTCTTGTGAACATACACTGCCAGTAAAATGACAGCAAAAGCTTTCTTTTCCCTTTTTTCCCCCCTTCTGTTTTATTAAAATAAGGAAGTTTAAACACAAACAAAAACATTTAATCTCACCAAATATAAAAAAGACAGCCAGGGTTTCTGAGGAGAGTTGTCTTTGAGTCGACGTCAGGAAAGTTCCAAGGCTGGTTTTCCACTCAGAGACAGACGTTGGCGACAGCGGGGGCTTCAAACGCCCCCGAAAATACATTTACAACCAACACACGAACTTACAAAGATGTTTAATAAGGTTAAAATGTGTAGAGGTGCAGAAAAGTGAAATAAAAGCAGAAAAAGCTGACGAAAAAAACGGAAGCTGTGTCTTATTTACGCAAGCTTTATCCACGTGTTACAGCCACAAACGTGTAATTACTAAACGTCTTTTTATGAATTATGGAGATCGGCCGCATGAGGAAAACGTGTAATTCAGGTACGATTTAGTTGAAGAAACCATAGTCATCTTTTGGTGATGTCACGTAGCGGGCCCCTGTGAGCTGGACCTCTGCAGGAAACACAGTCCGCCATTAACAGAAGCGGCCCGAGCTGGCCCCAAGGGAACCGGCCTGAGGGACCAGGTCTAGTGGAAACGAGGCCGGAGTTTTCCAATTCAAATCCGTCCTTTTCTTCATCGCATCATTCATCTCCAGCTCTACCTGCTGTTCCAGGCGCCAAAGTGTATGTATTCATTCAACTATTCATTGCACCTCAACACGTTATTTACTCTGGCAGCATACAGTCGTCCCACTGACTTCTGGGAAAAAGCTACTATTTCATCTTATCCGTATTTGAATTGTAAAAACACATTTTAGCAACAAAGCTTCACATGCTCTTCCAACTTCAATGCACTATTTCTACGACGCGTGCCGCTCCCTTGTTGCTTGTGGAGGTTTTTACTCATTAATAATACAGAGTAAATAAGCTTTTAAGTGACATTAAAGTATGCGCCATTCCTCAGCTCTCTCTTCCACTCCCAAATCGCATTTAAAACTCACCACCCAGTTTATAGACCTTACCTCATGAATAAAAACATCCCTTTTTATCGGCGAAAACACACATCATTAAAGCAAGAGATGGCTTTAAAGTCGGTATTTTCATTCTCGTTTCAGTGTCCAGAGACTTTGGAAAACAACAGCGATCTTCAAGGTTTGGCTGTGCGCTCCATGTGTGCAGGAGTTGTCAGTGCAGCTCATCGCGGAGGCCTGTCTACCTGATCTGTGTCTGAGGTCAAGCAGGAGTGATGACAGAGGGGACGGATCAGGCAGCGAGATCTGAGGCAAAACCAACCAAGACCGAGAAAAGATTAAAGAGAAACGAGAAGAACTAAAGCCATGGCACCTTGATAGAAACAGCAGATGTTGTTTTCAGTCACTGTGGGAAAACTGGGGGTATTTTTTAATCCTTGTGACATTAAACTTAGCTGTCCTTATGTTGACGGGCAAGTGACAGGTTAGATCTGTGGAGACCGTAATAAACAGGGGCGTAGCACTAAATTCTGGGCCCCAGGTATGAACCTTCTTGATTGGCCCCTCGTACAAAATATTGTGTATCATTCATTTATCCCGGCAAATTTGATTATTATTATAGTTCTTTTTTCATTCACCTTTGCTAGAATATACACCTAACAATAACTCAGTACTGTTTGAACCAGACGAATATCACAAAGATCTCAAAATGTTTTATTACAATAAGAAAATACATCAACTGTAAATGAAAATCCCTACTTTTATTTGTTAACAACTTGGCTAATTTGTGAGCAATGATTTTACTCTTACTGTACTTGTTCTTTTTTTTTAAAGAGTGATGGGACCCTCAGATGTCATGCTTCATTGTATTTAGTCTCTCAAGGACTTAACTCAGACACAATGGATTTTATTACTACAACAAAACAGATTGAAGAGTAGAGAAATGCAATGAAAAAAGAAAAAGTCACAGGCTTTTGAGGGCCCTTTACTGCCCTTGGGCCACGGGAAACAGCACCCTTTACCCCCCCAGGAGCGAGTTGGGGCCAATACTTTGCCGGACAATATTCATCTGTCAGCAGCCCTTTCCAGGATTGGTTAACAGAACACCTCTGAAGGCTGGTGTTGTTCCATACATTAGCTCCACTGCATTTTCAAAGGAGGAGTTAGCGTTAGCCTCCACAGATCTTTTGGCTGACGGCCCTCGACCACACGTGGGTGACACCGACCAGCACCGGCATTAGAATCAGTACCAACAAACTAAGATTTTTTAAAATCAAAAACACAGCTGGCCACAACAGTTTGACAATGTACTGTTTCACCACAAATTAGTGGCGCACTGATATCGTAATTTAGGATATTAGTGAACTAGCTAGGGCCGATAACTGATATTGTGCCAATATTTTCTTTGTTGTGTTTGCATATTTTGAACACTTGTATATTTCCATTTTAAACACTTAAATATTTTGAACAAAGAAATATAGCAGTAAACTAGTTCTCCTTTTTAAGTTATTTCTCAATAAATATTTTTAAATGTATATAACATATAATACTTTTTATTTGGGGAAAAGGAGAACATTGATAGATCTATCCTTTATTTATCTCTGTGTTTAAATATAGATAGACTGTAAGCTTTAATATGATTATTCTTTACAGTAAAATGAGCCATCACTCTTCCATTCATTTATTCCACTCTTCCATTCTTTTATTCAAAGTTTCTCTGTCCCTCTGCTTGTTCTGCCTGTGCCAGCACGTTGTTCCTCCTCCTGACTGTAAGTGCAGCTTCTCCTCAGTCTGTTCAGACGCTCTTCTCTTCTTCTTAAAACCTCTCATACAAAATTTATTTGGAGTGAACATGTCTAAACTGATGGTTTAGGAGAAAAAATTATTCAAACAATGTCTGAAAAGAACATTGAATTCATTGCAGGTGAATACGCCTTGCATATATTTACACGTCTAGAGCTTTTAGAAGCCCTTCACTCGGTCATTTGTAGGTCTTTTAACACTTTTCAGACTGCTCTATTTGAATAAAGCCTCTGTGGGCGGAGCTGCTGTTTTCTTCCTGTTTCTGCGTGGGACCAGAGTTAACTCTTTCATCAAATCCTGCACTAATTAGAGAAGAGGTTATTTATAGGTGTAGCTGTAGGAACTTTTTTCATTTCCTGGTAATTTCCAGTCCCCATTTGAAGCATGTTCGCACACAGTAGGAACTAGGGACTGAGGCCACACTTAGTTTCTTTCCAGTCAGACCAGGAACCTTTTGGTGACAAAGTACATTTACAACACTGCTTTTGTTGGAAAATTTGTTTAATTCATTCTCAGACTTTGACAAACTGCTTCGAACCACAAGAAAAATGACTTGGACAAAGTAGTTCCAAAAATAAATGCTGCATAACTGTGAATGATTATGTTTTTTTTTGTAAATTCACTGTCATTTTGAGTTTTCATACACATTTTATGTGCGGTTTACAGAGCTCAAAGGGAGTAGGATGATGGGAAAAAGGCTTTTGTTTTCCTGACCCACTTAATTAGATATTTAGATGTTCCATAGTAAACAGATGCGACCCACAGTTGAACGCAAGCAAGGGGGACTGAATAGTTCTTCTGACTAAACAGGGACCAGAGAATTTAGGGACTTGGTTCTTGGTACTGTCATGTGCAAAACGCCCAAAGTATTTTTCTGTCCAATTAAAATATATGCAATAGAACTTTTATATCAGCACTGATCTTTTGACAACCTTCGATTAAAAGGTCAATACAGTCAGACTAAAATGTTCCGGAGCATTAACAAATGTACATTTCCGTAGATGTGATAGTTCCTCTCGTTGCTCTGTGCCTGTGATGATCTATAAATGTCTTACCTCCGTTGTCTCTGATGGTGAAGTTGGGGTTGACTTGATGCTCTGGAGGAATCCGAAATGTAAACTTCCCGTTGGCAAAGTTGTCCCTGTCTGCCGCCCGGATGGTCTGGATCACCTGAAGGAGGACAGAGAGGCGGTAAAGGCCATGGAGTAAAGATCTGGTGAAGACAAATCAAATAAACACAAACCATGGAATCTCTTTGTTTGTTCTTGGTCCAACTTAGATTTCTGAGCAAAGTCAAGTCCTGTTTGCCCCCTAACGAGATGGAAACGTCATCCACGCATTGATAACGTCACGCCTGGACTATTCACCTTATTCCAGAAGGTGCCGTACGCGCCGCCGTCTTGTTTCCGTTGTATTAGTTCATATGGAGCAGACGAGCTCAACAGAAAATAAGTTCTACACGGAATAAAAAGCCGTTTTCAAGCCGCCCAGGAAATCGGTGCGTTGTTGACTTGTTGTTGCTCGTGTTCATTAAACATTTTACACAAATCAAACTACTTTATGTAACATTTTAGACTTTTCCCTCGTTCGTCATTAGCTTTAACGGGGTTCTCGTCAAACAGAAGTGCGTTTACAACAAAAGTGCAAAAAACGACAAAAGTGGGAGGGGCAGAATAAGGTGAATTGCAACTCACTTTGGCCTTGACCAGTCAGATCCAGTTCAAGATTTTACTGTTTGTTTACAAGTCTCTAAATAATCTATCACCTTCTTATATTTCTGAAATGCTTGTTCTGCACACTCTGGGCAGAGCACTGAGGTCGGCTGCTCCTGGACCGTCCCAGCTCTAGACTCAAGACAGAGCTGTTGCTGGTCCTAAACTGTGGAACTCTCTTCCCCTGAACATATGAGCCGCTTTTTCTGTTCAGAGCTTCAAATCGTTGCTAAAAACTCTTTTTGCACTGGCTTTTAATTCAAGTCGAGCTGGACATTTTTATTGTATGTACATTGTGTTTAACTTGTATTTTTCTGTATTAAATTGTGTTTGTGTTGTTGAATTTGTGCAGCGCTTTGGGACAGTGTTTCTGTTTTTAAATGTTCTATATAAATACATTTAATCTTTGAACATATAAATACACTTGTTTATTAGTGCTTTTCTGCATAAATAGTTTTTTTTAGCATGAATTCCGATGCAGTTGTGGTTTTTTAAGTGCAGTTTGGGTCAGAAACATGGACAGACTACGTAGTTTAGATATATTTTTGCCACAACCCCTTTCGACTTATCGGTCGACAAAGCAATTCTTTCGTCGACCGAGAATTTCTTCAGACGACTGCAGCCCTACAACCAACTCAGTTTTAAAGATTAGTCCATTTGAATTTGTTTTATTTTTTTATGTTTTACGCCTCAACAGCAGATAAATAATAAAATAGACGGCACCGTGTTCTTAACGTTGTAGCAGAAAAATAGGAATGACAAATTATATGCAAAAACTACCTTCTTTTTTGTGAGTAAAAATAAATAAATAAAACTAATTAGCTAGTCACTTTGAAAATAGATTAGCCATAGTGTCTTCACATCAAGGACTGGAGGAGGACCAATAACAGCATTCACTGGCAGGACTACAGCTTCCCCGTGAATAAATACAGTGCTTTGTTGTCTGTTTTTCATCAGCCACACAAACATTCAAGATATGATTTTAAAAGTCTGTATCTCGCATGTTTTTCAGAGTTCCCAACACAGAAAAACAACTTCTCTCTTTCAGGATTTGTTTACCGGCGACTGTCCGATCCATCTCTACAGGAGTTGTCAGAGCAGCTCATTACGGAAAGCTGTCTGCCTGATCCGTAACTGAGGTCAAACAGTAGAAGACCAGAGGAGACATATCAGGAGGCGAAAAAATAATAACAGGAACTAGCAGAAAGTGTCTCGGCAGAGGGAAATTGCGTTTCTGCATATGAAAAAACTTTAAAGGCCCTGAAATCATACTTATAGTTCAGCAAAACAACTTGAAAATTGTGAAACAAATAAAAATCAGCTGCATGATGGGGATCTGAACAGTATACTTACATACTTATCAATGCTAAAACTAATATTCAAACTAGACACTCATTTGAAGAAGAGACTGGTGCAGATGTAAGGCGTGGCCTCGGGGTCTAGACCTTCAGACACTCGCGTTTATTCACTTTATTCTGCCCCGCCCACTTTTGCCTCTTTTTGCCACAAAACCGTACTCCTTTAGTAAACGCACTTCCAGTTTGACGACAACCCCGTTCATGCAAATGCAGAACGGGAGAAAAGTCTCGACGCTAAAACATTATATAAAGTAGGTTGATTTGCGTAAAATGTTTAATGAACACGAGCAACAAGAAGTCAGCAACGCACCGCTTTCCTGGGGCCTGAAAACGGCTTTGTAGTCCATGTTTAACTTATTTTCTGTTCCTATTTTTCTGAAAAAAGATGGCGACGCCCACAGCAACTTCTGGAATAAGGTGGAAACAAATAGAAAATCAAAGTATCTTCTCTTTATTTCTCATACATAAACTGTATAAAACACAGATTTAACTTGCCGTCAACAAACTTTTAATGCTACAACAAACAGGTGCCATTCCGCCGGCCTCTGTGTCCTCTTTCCTCCTGACGCCTGCACCTGCCTGTGCTCGGTCCTGCCACCTGCCTCCTCACCCTCTGGGACTTCCCCAGCCTCCAGCCTCTGTGCTCCCTCTGCACAGTGCACAGTCACCTTCACCACAGTTCATATTTATTAAGTGTTGGAGAGTGACGGGATACGCTGTTACGAATTCAGAACGGAAACTGTATTCCGTTATAGTTAATATTTTTAAACGTTGTATTCAGAATACAGTTAAAATCTAGGGAATACTTTGCATTTTTACACTTGTTTTTTATGCATTTTAAACATCAGCCTACTGTCTTACAAGCAGGCTCTGCATAAGGCCCAAACCATATATTAATCAAATTTAATAGAAGTAAACAAAAACAACACCAGGTTTCTCTTCAGTTGTATCAGGCTGACAAACTGTCACATCAGTTACTCTAAGCTGCGATTCTTTAAAAGCAAAATCCCTATCACTAACTATTAGGGTTAAGATAAATTAAATTATTCCCACTATCAGTATTGAGCAAGCCCAAACTGTAATGTCGGTGTCCCATACTAATCCCTCAGTAATCTTAGATAGGCTCACTGCTGTTGACCAAGCAGAGATAACTTCAGTCATTATCTCCTCTAAAATGTAAACTTGTATTTTAGACCCAATCCCGAGCAGACTCTTCAAAAAATGTCATCCCCTAATTATAAATATTATACTACTATTCTTAATATAATAGATACTTGTCTAGAGAGTGGTTATGTCCCACAGTCCTTCAAATATGCAGTTATTAAACCACATTTGAAAAGTCCAATCTAGACCCCGGCCTATTGGCAAACTATAGACCTATTTCTAATCTTCACTTTGTCTCTAAAATCCTTGAAAGAGTTGTAGGTAACAGCTTTGTCGCCATCTACAGGACAATCATTTTAATCATTTTAAGCTTTTCAGTCAGGGTTCCGCGTGCACCACAGACTGAAACTGCACTAGTTAAAGTCACAAATGATCTGTTGTTAGCTGCTGATGATGGACAGATCTCAATCCTGGTTCTGTTGGACCTCAGCGCAGCGTTTGACACCATCGACACAACATTCTACTGCAGAGGTTAGAATGTGATGTAGGAGTCAGAGGGACCGCTCTCAGCTGCTTTGAATCCTATTTATCGGATAGTTACCAGTTTGTTAATGTAAACCAGCTCCTCACCTTGCTTTAAAGTAACCTACGGTGTGCCGCAGGGTTCAGTACTCGGTCCAGTTCTGTTCACTCTTTATTTGCTGCTGTTAGGTAAGATTATCAGAAAGCATGGCATTAACTTCCACTGCTATGACACACAGTTGTATTTATCAATGAAACCTGACCAGCCCCATGAAGTAGACAGACTTAGTGCCTGCGTGAAACATATAAAAATCTGACACTTAATTAAAAATGACACTTAACTATCTACTTGAACCCTGAAAAGAAACAGTCATTGTCCTGGGCCCTAAACATCTGCAAGACTGTTTATCGGACCAGATAGTCACTGTAGCCTACAGCTCTACAGTAAGAAACCTTGGGGTCTTTCCCATCAACAATATTTAATATTTTAGTTCACCTGTCTTTTCATTACTGTTCATTACTGTTCACATGTTTTTTCTCTTTTGTCCTTCTGTTTCAGACAAAGCGGTGGCTGCTCCAGTGACGACCCCTCCATCTCATGACGCTGACCTGTGACCTGGATGTTCCCATTTGCCTGAAGGAACTCACTGCACTGGATGACTAAGTGGATCACTTATGTTTTCCCACAGGGTTTTCTGTAGTTTTTCCTTGCCGAGAAGGAGGGTTGGTTGCTAAATTCTCGTGAACATTGTTTATTTAAACTGCTTTCTACCTGTGACTCATCGAGACAATTGAGGTGATTTTGGGCAATACAAAAATAAATGGATTTGGTTTGATTTTGATTTGAACACTTATTTCAATATAAAAGGGTCAAAGGTGGGGACCTGCACAGGACTGACTTTTCAACCCGCTCCTGCCTGATCCTGAAGCTTTTCTGAGCGCTCCCTCCCGGTCCTGAGTGCCACTCCACGTCTGTCCTCCCAAGAGATCCCCACGAGTTTTTTTTTTTTTTCTTTATACACCGCCACAGGTTACTGAGACAGCCACTATCTTTAATAAAGCCTTTCAAGAACTTGAAACTGTTCAGAGGGGCAAACATCTCGCACATGCCCACCAATCACAGTGCATTCATTCATAAGGCGCTCAAAGCCAGTAAGAACACTGACCAAAGTGGAAGAAAAAGTGCAAAAGTGCAAACAAACATGGCGGCGCCCACAGCAGTTTTTAGATCACATTTGTTGGAAAAGAGTCAAATAAACCAGATGAGAAAGTTAATGTATTTGTTCTTCCACTGTTGCTGGGCACACAAATCTCATCAACTACACAAACCAAACTTTGCAGAACAAACAAAACCCACCAAAACCCTCCACACAGACGGACCGCTCTCCCCACATGCCGCTCTGACCTCTTCTGAGACTGAACTTTTTCCTGTGGTGCACCAGACTGACCTGTCCTAACTTGGTGTTGTCACAGGCGATGATGGCGCTGTTGCTCCCGGCGACAGATGGGACGTTGTCATTGACATCCAGGACCTGGATGGTGACCTGCACGTAGCTCATCATACGCGGGTTATCTGCAAACACACAAGAAGAATAACAGTGATAGGATTCTGAAGGCTTCACATGCTCATCTCCGTGGAGCTGTTATTGCGTTGACTGGAATGTACCACAGTATGGCTTTTGACGTATCTACATCCACAGCGACAAACAGAGGACTTCACATTACAGGCCAGTTCAAGTGAATGTATTTCATCAGGTTACAGGTGAACTGCCTCAGACCCAGGCCCTTTTCCAATCTGTTCCTCCTCCTCATCTGGAATGATATCTCAGTATTTTTTCTTCAGATCGATATCAGTCTAGTCATCACGCACATCTCCCTGAGTTCAGATATCAAAACAAACATGGCTGCCGACGAGCAGGGGACTGAAAAACATTTCTGCAGAATCAGTAAGCAAAGCACAAAACTTTAATCTCAGACGTTAATCTGAGGTTAGACAAAATATAAAATGACAGATGACCAATGAGCTCCTTTGTTTCACATGCATCGCGAAAATAAACTAATGATAATTTACAGTTTATTTATTTTTATTTATGTTTCTGTTTTGTTTTGGCAACACAAATTGTACTTTAATACAGTAAAACAGTAAAAAAAAAAAAAAAGTGAAAATCAGGTACAGCGCATTTAATGTTAAAGGGAAACATTTTTCATTTTGTTATTAGCTTGCTTCAACATGCTCTTGAGTACCTTAAATTTGCCATCTCATGTTTAAAAAAAAGTTTATTATGTTCTTACTAAAAGGGATTGATTGCACTGATCACTGACACGCACTGACTGTGACTGTGGCGCCTCACCATCAAGTGGCTGGATAGAAATATACTCTCATCAGCACTGTTCAAACAGGAGGTTCAGCCCAACAGCAGCAGCAGCTAATGTGTTTAGAGGCAGAAATGCTCAGAACAAGTCTGGCGATGATTTAAGGACTTAAAACAGCAGAAGATACTCTGAGTGACATAGTCTGAAAGTCTGAAAATTACATCTGAGGTAGAAGGAATTCAGTAGGAGGTGTGTTTGACACTCAGAGGGGGGAGGGTTTTAAATGTCTGTCTGTTTATGTAAAGCGTCTTTGAGTGTCCAAAAAAGCGCTATACAAGTTTGATGTATTATTATTATTATTATTATTAGTATTATTATTATTATTATTATTAATAATAAATGACTATGTTCTTCAAAATAGCGTGAATGCAGTGGAATGCTACACCAGGTTTGTGATGACGGAACATTGTTAGAACAGTATTAAAAACTCAAAAAAGTCACTGTAGCAGAATATGTGTCCTTTAATGATTACTTAATTTTTCTCAGTGATAGTTAATTAATATTACTCCTTTATAAATGCTTTGTAGATATGTCTTATAGATAATGATCCGTTATATTTTTTGTTCATGATTAGGTAATGATTAAACATACATTAATACTGTGTGTGTGGGCATATGTGTGTGTGTGTGTGTATATGTATGCCTTATTAATTCAATTCAATTCCATTTATTTTGTAAAGCCCCAAATCCCAGTTGCCTCAGGGCTGCACAAAATTGTCAAAACAGAACAAAATCCACAATGACACAGTCACTGGACAATAACAGAGGAGCAGATGTGTGTTACCAATGTATATATAGTACATTTTATTATATCTAAGTTGATTGGTGTTGAAATGTTATATAATTACATAAATGTAATATAATGTGAAGAGCAGACTAGACTTTTTTTATCCTAATCCTTTCAAAGCTTCAGATCCTGCATTTTTATGTTTTGAACTCGAAGCATGGTAAGCCTCTTTATATCAAACACAGTGAGGTTATTAGGAAGCGACAGAAGAATTTATATTAGACATGTTTTCATATACCCAGGCTGCTCTCAAATGATATACACCGATATACAATCAAAGACAGTCTTATATGGTCAAATATTTGGCTTTTCCAGTACTACCAGACAGTAAAATACAAGACTACACCAGGTCTAAAATAGGACCTAAGTATAACTGCACCTAAAAGGAATGTTCCAATCCACGTCAAAAGACCGACCGGAAAAAGGTGAGAGTCATTTAAAGAGAAACAATCCCACATTTAAGGCGACACTACAGGGAAAACTGTTTTTTTTTTTTTTTTTCAAATGATGTTTTTTTGGTCAGTTTGCTCTCTCAGCATATCGACTTTCATGTGTAAACAACAAACGTGTCCAATCTGCTTCTAAATATATGTTATTCTTTCATTGAATCCACTTCATCCATAGATTTTTCTGGGACATTGTAACTTAAAAGGCTGTTAAAATGCTTCAAATGCACATATGGCACACACTAAACTGTACAATCTTGGACTGAACAAAACATACAGAAGGGTTTTTTGATATCTAATTCTAAAACAGATTTATTGAAGTTTTATGTCAAACAATGACGTGAAATTTGAGATTTTAGGACAATTTTCAGTCCAATCTAGCTTGCTCAAAAACTAAAGTAACTAACCCTCAGTGTTGTTTTTTTTTTGTAATTAAAAGTGTACAAAATGAACCAAGAAATTTAAACCTGGCTCTGTCCATTTGTCAGATTTGTATGTCTCAAATCTGTGTATTTTTGGCCGTTTTACACATAAAATGCCTTATTTCTTTTCTTCTATGACATGATGAAAAATGTGAGTAAACTACAGAAGAAGTTTCAAATTGATATTTTTAAATTTAAGATTGTTTTCCTATTCATGTGTAGATTTTTGGGTGTTCTGAGTGAATTGTCCTCTGACATGTCCAACAGCTGCAGGTGGAAAGTAAATCAGATGTCCGGACGTTACACTTTTATGGATGTCTTATATTCTATAACATAACTAAGTCTTCCATACGATTGGTGTGAGTGAACACTGCAGTGAACTTGTTTAAATCCACTTTGAGTTTGAGTGTCAATCATGGTGAGCTCTCCACATAACGCTGTGAGACAGAAGCCTTTGATGGATTTGTGTTTGGAACAGACTGTGTGCACGCTCTTCCCCAAACCGCTCAAATCATCACCCAACGCAAGAAAAGAAACAAACAACACAACTAAAATAAACCTACATGAAATCTGAATATTGATGTTATTTGATAGTTGCCTTCTCTTCTTGTTCTTGTTGGTTTTGATTTAAATAAAACAGACATTATTGCATCAAAAATAGGGCTGCAACAATTCAAGCAACAAAGTCGACTATAAACAATAAAGTCAGTCGTATTTTGATGATGGTCGTCGTTCTCTGGACTAAAAAGACTCTAAAACACAACACAAACTTAAAGACTTTTAAAACAAAGACATTATTAAAGAAAAAGGGCAAAAAAGAATAAACAATTTCTGATTTTCCTCAATTATACACTTTATTCATAAAGATTCTCTCTCTAGAAGCTTCAGTCACAATATTTCAACATTTATTTGGTTAAAAATGTTCTCAATCTACAATAGAAATAATCGCTGACTAGTCACTGACGACTAAACTAATCGTTAGTTTTAGCCTTAGTCAAGTGTGTTTAAATATTGCAATAATATCGATACCACAGATATTAAAGGGCACATATTCCGCTTCAGTGACTTTTTTGAGCTTTAAACCCTGTTCTAACAATGTTCTGTCATACAAACATACAGTACCTGGAGTAGCATTCAGCTGCATTCACGCTGTTTTGATGAATGTTTGTTTGAAAATCCTCTCCCTCCGAGCATCAAACACACTTCCTGCTGAAACTTCCTGATTCTGGGAAGTATTTGCATATTTCATACATCACTTTGAGAATCTTCTTCTAAATCATCGCCAATCTGAGCATTTCTGCCTCTAAACACGCTCACCGCTCCAGCTGACCCAAAACATGATGTCTGCTGACAGCTAACTGAAATAGAGTGTATGTAGTGCTTGGCGCCATCTGCAGGCTGGATGTACTCAGTAAGTGTCTTTTCACACGGGCGGATAAAAGCTGTCATTTAAGCAATCATTAAAAAAACATGTTTCAAAATGTACTCAAGAGCATGTTTCAAGGCTAATATGAAAAATGAATAATATTTTTCCTTTAAGGTGAGACACAACAGGTGAATAGGAAAAAATCTGTTTGAAACTTCCTCTGTATCAGTTTGAGTTCACATAAATGTAAGGGAAAAAAATGAACAAAAAGCGTTTTTTGGTTTTCATGTAGAAATAAGGCATTTTATGTAAAAAAAACAAAACAAAACACACAAAAAAACAAAAACATACAAAAATACATACAAAACTGAAAAACGGACAGAACCAGGTTTAAATTTTTTGGTTCATTTTGTACAAATATTAGTTTATTTATTACATTACAGATGGGGTTTTGAATTTCTCATTTAGCTTTTTTAAGTAAACTAGATTGGACTGATTGGACTGGACTGACTGATGTTTCGTCTAAATCTTGTTGAGTCCAGATTGTACAGTTTGGTGTGGTATCTACTTTAAGGCTGATCTTTATTTCTCGAGGGAGAAAAATGCATTTTAAGAAAAACGGCCTTTGAAATTACAATGTCCCAGAGAAATCTATGGATGAAGTGGATTCAATGGAAGAATTAAACATCTTTAGGCGCAGATTGGACACGTTTGTTGTTTCCACATGAAAGTCTGTATATTTAGAGAGCAAACTGAGCAAAAAACAAATACATTAAAAAAAAAAAACAGTTTTGCCTGTAGTGTCTCGCCTTAATAGCCATATCACAATCATTTCCAATATCATGCAGCCCTGTCTCTCTCATCTTTCCACTATTCTCTACTATTCTCTCTCTCTCTCTCTCTCACCCCTGCCCTCTCTCCTCTGTTCCTCTCCTTCGTTCCTCTCTCTCATCTACTCCCTCCCTGTCTCTCCCCTCTCTCCCCTGCTCTCTCGTTCCTCTCTCTCACCTACTCCCTGTCTCCTCTCTCTCCTCTGTTCCTCTCTCTCGTTCCTCTCTCTCACCTACTCCCTGTCTCTCCTCTCTCTCTTCTGTTCCTCTCTCTCGTTCCTCTCTCTCACCTACTCCCCGCTGTCTCTCCTCTCTCTCCCCTGCTCTCTCTCCTCTGTTCCTCTCTCTCGTTCGTCTCACTCACCTACTCCCCCCCTGTCTCTCCTCTCTCTCCCCTGCTCTCTCTCTTCTGTTCCTCTCTCTCGTTCTTCTCTCTCTCTCTCTCTCTCTCTCTCTCTCTCACATACTCCCTCCCTGTCTTTCTCCTGCTCTCTCTCCTCTGTTCCTCTCTCTCGTTCCTCTCTCTCTCGCTCTCTCTCTCACCTCCTTCCTCCCTGTCTCTCCTCTCTCTCCTCTGTTGCTCTCTCTTGTTCTTCTCTCTCTCTCGCTCTCTCTCTCACCTCCTCCCTCCCTGTCTCTCCTCTCTCTCCTCTGTTCCTCTCTCTTGTTCTTCTCTCTCTCTCGCTCTCTCCTCTCACCTACTCCCTCCCTGTCTCTCCCCTGCTCTTTCTCCTCTGTTCCTCTCTCTCATTCCTCCCTCTCGCTCTCTCGCTCTCACCTACTCCCCCCCGTCTCTCCTCTCTCTCCCCTGCTCTCTAGCTTCTGTTCCTCTCTCTCTCTCTCTCTCTCTCTCTCACCTACTCCCTCCCTGTCTCTATCTTCTGTTCCTCTCTCTCTCTCTCTCTCTCTCTCTCTCTCACCTACTCCCTCCCTGTCTCTCCCCTGCTCTCTATCTTCTGTTCCTCTCTCTCGTTCCTCTCTCTCTCTCGCTCTCTCTCTCTCACCCACTCCCTCCCTGTCTCTCCCCTGCCCTCTCTCCTCTGTCCCTCTCTCTCGTTCCTCTCTCTCTCTCTCTCTCTCTCTCTCTCACCCACTCCCTCCCTGTCTCTCCCCTGCCCTCTCTCCTCTGTCCCTCTCTCTCGTTCCTCTCTTGTCATTCTTCTCTCATCCCTCCGTTCCTCCCTCTCTCCTCTGACTCGGTTGCTCTTGGCTCTGTCCTAATCCAGTGTGACACCCGGCGCCCTCTGCTGTGACCTGCCTGTCTGTGCACATCTGCAGACCGGAGCAAAGAGCGCGTCACCAAAAAATGTGCGCGTGTTGTTTGGTCCCTATTTGAGCCCAGTTTGATTCTGATGTAGACTTGGTTTGGTCCTGTTTTGGTCTTGGTTTGGGCCTGGTCTGGTTCAAGTTTAGATCCAGGTTTAGTCCTCGTTTTAATGTGGTGGATGGATACAGTCGGCATCAGAGTGAACGCCCACAAACGGATCTCCAAGAGCGGAAACAATCCATTGATTTTAATGTGTCAAAGCTGCTCTTTCATGGTGAGTTTAGAAGTTCTATTGTGCCAAATACAGACACAAAGACATGGAGAAGAATAAAAGTGAATGAAAGGCACAAATTTGTATAGTTGTACTTAGGTTTGAGCGATATGGTGATAAAAATCGAATTGCGAGCTGGTCCCTGTGACAATCCGCTATTTTTGTGAAATCGTTATATCGTGATTGACTGTTTGTGTCTTTAATGCAGCTGTCTGTTCAAACACACTTTTTCTCCTGTTGTTTAGCTTCTGAAGCCTCTGAGCAGATGACTTTATTTACCTCTTAAAGGCCAGGGCTGCACAATTAAACCAAATCCACACAAAATCGCATTTTAGCAAATCGCAAAGACTGCAATTTTATAAGTGCAATCATTACTTCCACAATCAACAAAATGTTTTGCTTTGAAGGGAATAAAAAATGCTAAAACTGTAGTTTGGATTTGTAAATACATATTCTGAAACGAGTGACAAAAGTGCAACCAAAAGCGATTAAAAATGCGTCCAAAAGTGCCAAGACTCAACTCAGTGCGACTCGATGCACCAAAGCGTGACTAAAAGCGACTAAAATGAGACGAAAAGGGACAAAGATGCGTTTAAATATGACAAACACGACTGAACGTAACCGAAACGCGACTAAAGGTGACAAAATTGTGTTTAAAACGTGAATTTGAACAGAATCCTAATCGCAATCGCAGAAAAATCACAATTATATATTTTTCCTAAATCGTGCAGCTCTATTATAGGCAATAGAGTAAGTTAATATTGCGGTTACAATGATCAAAAAGTATGTGACTTTATTACTTACTACCAGAAATAGAGCTTATGACTTCTTTAAAGGAAAAACATTATTTGTATGAGACTTTATTAAAAGGAGGGGAAAGACGTCTTTTTACTGGGAGTGTATTTTCACAAGAGACCTGCAGGGGGAGCTCTGTCGCTGAAGATACTGCTTTGAGGACTTAAAACAGCAAAAGATTCTCAGACCAGTAATGTATGAAATCTGAAAATTGGCACTGATCGAGGGAGTTCAGCAGGAAGTGTTTTTGACGGCTGGAGCGGATTTTCTAAAGAACATTCCTCAAAACAGCGTGAATGCAGCAACTCTGGGTGTATTTTTGATGACGGAACATTGTTAGAACATGGGTAAAAGCTCAGCCAATTCACTGGAGCAGAATGTGTGTCCTTTAAATGAGTCCAGATACAAACAACCTCAATCACACAGTATTTAAAAGTGTGTATAGAGTCTGAACTTACCAACCTCTGCGGCCATCACAGTGAGGTTGTGCCAGGCCGCCTCCTCTCGGTCCAGGGCCTGGTTAGTCCGGATCAGTCCACTGTTCACTCCAATGGTGAAGAACATCGGCCTGCCCTCCTCTTTCTCAATGAAGTACCTGTGAAGACAAACCAGCGGCTGTTAGGCATGTGGCACTGCATAACGAATGTCTGAATGTGTGAAATACTGTACATTGGAATAACAATATCTTTGTTTGAGTAGTTTGTAGAATTATTTATTTGATTTTGTCTTATTTAAAGCCGCATGGTGTAGATTTTTCTGCTGGAGGTTTATTGCTTTGCACAGAATGTCCCACAGAAAGGCAGTATCTCATTTAATGGCAGTATTATTTATTCAGTACAGGTGTATTTCTTTCCCAAAATCTACTGGAAAATCCCACATTCTTACAGTGAGCAAGTCACATTTTCTGAGCTGAAACTTGTTCTACTGGTCTATTGGTTTGTTTTCATGTGAAGAAAAGCCAGAAAAGGTACACTGTCCTGCTTTCATTGCAAAATAACATGGTAATGGAATAGATTGGGTTTTGTTTTTCTCATAGCATAAAAAAATCTCAGAGATTTCTGTTTGAAATTAGTAAAGTAAGAACTAATGTTAGGCAAAGATGTGTATCTGTGTTAGAAGCAAAACTCTAGAATGATCTCAGTTATGAATTTAAGTTAATTAAAGCTGGAATACCTTCTTTTCACTGCGGAACCATAAGTATGCTTTTAAATCTCTCAAACTCACCCCTCGCGCTCACAAACCCTTTGACACATGGTTAAATTCACATGCATTCATTTTCAGTCCTGTACACAGCTTTACAACAGCTTTTACAAAACGGCGAAGTGGAACTGGGGAGGACCACCCAAGCACAGCCAATCAGAGCACTGCTTTTAGCTCTTCCTTCAATACAAAGTACTTTATTATTAGACGCAGACAGCGCGCAGAGGTTTTACTTTGTCAGAAAGTGCAGCTTTTACAAGACACTTTTTGATGGAAAACACAAAATTTACTAATTTATACCCAAAAAGTCAGGTACCACATCTTTAATAACTTATTGTCAAAATTCAATAAAACTCTAAAATATGAAATGATTAATACATATAAAATTGTTATTGTAAATAAAATTAATAGAAATGTTTTTTTTTTTATTTTATAGGAGATAGTAAAGGATTCTACTTTACGTCTAGGATACTGATAAGAGTTTTCTGCCTGAATTGTTGATTTGTCATCTGTATCATATTCAGGATTTTTAATCAAATAAACATATTCACGCAAAAATCTTCAAATCTAACAATCTAAATTGAATGTTTATTGTCTACAGAGGAGGATCTTTACCTCATAAAAGCATTACAAGAACATAACATACTGTATAAACTCTTACACAAGTTACACACAGTTACTGGCATAAACGTTCTAATCCCATTCATTTTAATGAGGCGGCAAATAAAAACATTCATTTTGATGTTTACAGACACCACAGACAAATGGTTGTTGTTCATATGTTTGCTACATTCACCAACAAGTAACTGTCAATAACTTTCAACTCTATTTTATTTATGTAGGATTTGTGGAGCTTGACGAAATAAAACCAAAATGTCATTGTCAAACTGTTGTTGCCCACTACATTCTCACATTGTACATTACTATCCAGCCTAGCGCTAGATAAGAAGTATATTACACGTTTGTTAGCATGTGTGCTAATTTGGCGCTAAATATTAACATTAATGATCAATGTAGAACTGTTTTTACGTGGTGATTTACAAGTGATTGTCAGTCGTCAAAATAGCACTGTTTTTGTTTTGTTTTTTTAATGTTTGGAGGCTCTCTTCTTAAAAAGGGGCTATGGTTAAATATATTAATCTACTATGTTTCAATCCCAGCTGCATTCAGAATGTCTACAACACAAATGTTCTTAAATTTTTCAGTCCTCAGCAGTCAGCGAAACATCTTTTTCAAGCATCATATAGTTCAATATTTTAATCTATTTCAGACAATCGGTTGCAACATGTCACACCAGCCATTGTGTGACGCTTCTAATGAAGGTGGAAGACAAACATGACAAACATGTTCTGACACGCATTTGATTCTTAGTATCAAAAATATATTATGCTTGGTTGCTGGTTGGAAATTACAAATCACTGTGGTGAGCCCGGTTAGAACTCAAATGAAGAGTCGAAGTTTAATGGAGGGCGATTTACAGCTTGATGCAACATGGGTGGGTGTGTGGTCCTAAACAGAATAATAACAAAGATGAATATACATGTACCATCACTATAACAATACCCACTGCATAATCAAAGAGGGTAAGCTATAATCTAAGGGTGTATACATGTGCACCGACATTAGCGTCTCCTATCGGCGGAACGTACACGTGACGAACGCATGCATCAATTAAGATGATACAAACGGTAAAGCACACCAAACTGAACACTTACACGTATTAAAACACTACTCTACTTACTTATATCACGCACACTTCAAATACCAGGCCTAAACCGGGTCTGAAATTGGATTATACCATTGATTCAGCAGTTTTAACAAAAAACCTATGGAGGACAAAAATGTGGTTAAAATTAAACCAATTCTAGAACTGTAGAGCACCTCGCGCACCACCAGAAGGAGCTCATGTACCGCCCTCCCTACCACAGTTTGATAACCAGTGACTTCTCTGACCTCTGCACCTGCCCAGGTCTAAGCGCCAGGGCGAGGCGGCTCTCCCTGCACAGACCAGCTCCGACCTCGGCTGTTGTGCTCTGATGTCAGCTGCACATTTGCTCTTCTCCTCTGCGGGGCCCCGGGGCCAGCTGCTCGGACGCTAACACTGTCTCTTTTGTGTCCCCTCTCTGATGTGTTTGGGAGGGGGACGTCCACAGAGACACAGCCAGGGAGAACCAGCAGCTTTGGGCAGGGCAGTGGAACTACGATGACATTCACACTCCAACAGTCAGCATGAGGAGGACATGACAGTCCGGTAGTGGAGTTATGAAACATCGTCGATGTAAACCCTCATTCGTCCAGGTGTGGTCCATCGTTTGAAAGAGTTTGAAAGAGGAGTTAAGGAAGCCATTTTTGTAAAAAGAGAAAATCCTTCTTTAAACAGGAATGGGGGCTTAAGATTTAATTTAGCCAAAATTTATGACAGCATCCTGACACCTTGGTCTAGATCAATAGACCAGTCAAATGCTAATGAGGTAATCAGCAGTGAGGAGGGAGCTACAGCCAACTATCAATAACAATAGACCTTAGTCACAGGTGAAACTAGGTGAGGCCAACCATTAATCAACAAGATAGACCTATTAATCAAGTCCCAGGTGACAAACAAACAATTTTCTTACAAGACAGGTTTCAGTGACTCCTCCCTGGGGGCAGGACTCCCAGTACTTAGAGTAGCATATAAGACCATGTTCCCATACCAGCTCTCTGATTGACAATGACTTTTGGATAAAAGTCGAAACGTCTCGATCTTTAAACAGCGTCCGGATGACAACATCTGAAACCCTTTCTACGAGAGTTATGAAACAGTTAAATTATTTTTTTAAAATTATACAGTTGAATTGTTCTCAGTAACTTCTATACGTCAATGTGGTTAAGTATTATACACATCTAATTATGGTATTCAAGTGTTAAAAAAACAACTCAAAAAGAGCATAGGGCTGCATTATACTGAAGAGTGTAATATACTTTTTGAAACATTCACATTGCTAGAGGCTAATGGATGCTAACCAGCTATGTTTATGACATGCACTGTAACAAAATAAAACAAAGTGTTATGCATCCTGCTGCACTGCGCCCTCGTGCTCATGTGGGTCACGTCCCAGCTCCTAATCACCAGGTGAGAGTGTGAGAACTGCTGCAGCTTAATAAACCTGGCTCAACCAAGAAGGCTAAAAACAGAAATATGAAGGACCTACGGGTGCATCAAAGCAAAAATATTATGCATTTGTTTTGTATCGTTATTAGCCTTTAAAATGTTCTTGAGTACCTTAAATTTGCCATCTCATGTTTTAAAATAAAAAAAAGAGTTCACTATGGACTTACTTATTATGGATTAACAAGTTTCTCTGCAGTTTTCCCTGGCATTTACTGAGTGTGTGCAGTCAGTAGATGGGGCCAAGCTCTTACACAATTTAGTTATGTTGTGGCATGGGATGATCAATGTAGTAGCAGCAGTGAACATGTTTAGATGCAGAAATGGTCAGAACGAGTCTGGCGATGATATAAGGACTTAAAACAGCAGAAGATTCTCAAATAAGTGAAGTCTAAAATCTGGAAAAAAATGTCATAGATCGAGGGAGTACAGCAGGAAGTGCTTTTGACGGTTAAACATTCCTCAAAACAGCAGGTAAATGCAATTTAAGGTGTGTTTTTGGTGACGGAACATTGTTAAACATGATTAAAATCACTGTAGCAGAATGTGTCCTTTAAAGGTCCCATATTCTGCTATTTTCCCCTTTACACAGTCTATTCTAAGGGCTTTGTTGATAAAATTTTGCGTTGTGCGATATCCATAACGTAACAGTTTCCAAAAAACACCCATTTCTTGGACTGGCCCCCCTCCTTGCAAAAGCAAACCGCTCACTCTGAGATCTGACCCCCCCGAACAGAGAGCAGGCTGCCTCCCCCGCCCAACCCGCGCGCCTCCCCCGCCCAACCCGTGACGAAGCCTAGAGCGGAGATAGTGCGCATGCGCCGTGTGCTCCGGTAAACAGCGATACACAAACACTGAATAAACATTTTATCCGTCCTGACGGTGTGTCGTGCTGAGTCCTACGTCCTGGATCTGACCTGGAGTTTGACGTGCTCCAGTACCTCAACGACGGACGTTGCCGTTTGGTAAATAACAAGCTAACTCTTCGATCTGTCGTATCCATCGTGTAATTACTGTGTAGCATTAGCATTAGCTGTTTTTATTCTTGCGGCTGCGCGCTTCCTGGAGGCGTGGCTTAAACGCCGCGTCATCCTGGTGAAGCCGCGTCATCTTAGTGAGGAGCCCCCGTCTGCTGCTCAGCCGAGGGGGACGGAAAAGACAGTTCTCTAGTGAAAGCATGAGGGAATCAATCAAAAAACCACTTTGGGCACACATACGAGGCCCAAATAGCACTGTAGGAAGGTTAAAACCTCTGAAAAGTCGATTTAGCATGTTATGAGACCTTTAAATGGATAGCTCTGAGTGGACATTTTCTTGTGAGCTGACTATGTTTATCATTCAGTCCAAACCATGACTCCACAAGTTAAGAAACAGATGAAACCTGGAGAAGAGCTCTGACCTGATGGCGCTGTTAGTGGTGTCGGGGTCCCGCGCTGACACCGTCCCCACCTGTGTGCCCGCGGGGGAGTTCTCGTACACGTCCAGGATGTAGAAGTCCATGGAGAACAGCGGGGGCTCGTCCACGTCGCCCACGATCACCTGCAGAGACGTGGTGTCCCTGAAGGGCCCCAGGTGAGAGGAACCAGGGTCCAGGTGAGGGTTCCACACCTCGATGTTCAGAGTGTGCACTTTACGCTTCTCATGGTTCAGGGGCTGAAAGAGAGAATAAGCACAGGACCTTCATGTCTAATTGTTTTATCAAAGAATACATATGTCTAATGAGCAAATTAAAGTAAAAGAAAATCCCTGTGTAAATATTCAAATGTACTCTGTAATGTTTTTAAATATTTGTGTGTTTAAGTTAATTATGTTCATTTAAAAGCAGATGCCTCCACCTGCTGACATTAGCCCTTTTTGGACTGTCTGTAAAACTGAAAATTACCCCACGACGTTGTTGTTTATTGTGAGCATTTGCACGGGACAGCAATGCACTTTTCAGGCCTTTATTCTGCACATGGTGGACTGGTACACTCATTTAAATATAAGAAGAACCTGATCATTCTTCCACGTTGCTAATGTTTCTTCCACACAATCATGCTGAGACAAGCCCTCGATCCAAACTTTGCACTATTCATTTTTCTCCCCCCCCCCCCTTTTTTTTTCATTCATTTTCTACCGCTTGTTCCCGTTAGGGGTCATGGGTGACTGGCGCCTATCCCAGTGACTTTGGGCTTTAGGCGGGGTACACCCTGGACAGTGGCCAACTCGTCGCAGCTGACACAGAGACACAGACATTGACAGACAGCCATTCCCATTCATACACTTACACATACATATCAATTCAGTTCAATGTATTTTTGTAGCGCCCAAAATCATAAGAACAGTTGCCTCGGTGGGCCACAGGTAAACAGTTCAAATAAACAATGGACTATGGATCTATTAAAATAACTGGATGGGGTATTGCTGGTTTTAAATCTGTTGTGAGTTGGCTTTAGCAGCCAGTCCACTGGAACTGCAATGTAAAAATCCTCTGCAGCCCCAGAAAGCAATTTTCCCAAAGAGTGCAATGTAAAAACAAAATGCTTGCATGTGGCTGAAAGTTCACCTACGGCTTCAAATGGGTTGGATTTTGTGGCCATGTCTGTCTGTTTTAAGATCATGAACTAATTCAAAATCCTTCAGTTTTGTTAAAGGAAAAAATATGATGCATTTTTCATATTGTTATTAGCCTGTAAACATGCTCTTGAAACCTTAAATTTACCATTTCATGTTTTGAAACCAAAAAGTGCATTATTCATTAAATTACAGGATTTATCAGCCTCTGTGAAATGACACTTACGGAATACATCCAGCCAGTAGATGGCGCCTAGTGCTAACATAATTTAGTTAAGTTAGCCGTCAGCAGCCGTCAACGATATGATCGTGTTTAGACGGCAGAAATGCTCAGAAAGAGTCTAGAGATGATTTAAGGACTTAAAACAGCAGAAGATTCTCAAATAACTGACATATGAAATCTGAAAATATGTCCCAGAATAAGGAGTCAAAACAGCATGAAAGCAGCTAAATGCTACTTCAGGTGTGTTTTTGATGATGGAACATTGTTAAAACAGGGTTAAAAGCTCAAAAAAGTCACTGTAGCAGAATATGTGTCCTTTAAAAACAGCGTTGTAGTCCTTAGATTTGGCTCACCCTGCTCTGCTCTAGCAACTCTCGCTCTGATTGGTCGGAGAGGTCACGTGGTGTGGTTAAAATGATTAAAATTTACCCAAGGTCCAGAGCTAAAGTACTTTTCATTGTAAGTTAAAATTGACTTTGAAAACACATAGGACCACTTCAAACCAAGTCTTTACATCTGTTCAGAAGGGGATGTGATGGATTTTTTCTATAGATACAAGGTATATAGGACAGTAGGAGGAATGTGGACTTGATTACAGGAAAAGAGATTACAACATAAACATAGGGATATGAGAGGAAGGCAGTAAAATGCCTTGTTGCTGTGAATAAACTGTTGTAATGTACAACTCTGTAAACCAAGACAGAGCTGCTGATATAAAACACCATCTTGGTGTTTATTCTTTGATTTTATTTCTTGAATTTCATTAGAAGACCAATAGAAGACCAAAAATAATGAAGCTTTCTGTTCCATTTTGCTCGAGGACCGCTAACATCTTAAACCAAAGGCAACATTTAGTTAAATATTTAACCGCTAATATGCCATAATCTGCCATTAACAGAAGACAACTGAAGAGAACCTGCCTGAGGGACCGGGTCTAGTCGAAACACAGCTTATGTGTCCTTTATAATACTGAGGAGTCCTTCTGGATTACCTCTGGATACCAAATTAAAATACAGTTTAAATAAAAATCTGTTTTATACCCGCACTACTTAACCACTAATACTCCTAGCTTTAAACATGAACGGCCAATACAACAAACTGGCACACCAAACTATTTTAAACTTGCTACACGTAAAAGAAAGTTTTGCAAACTCGATCTCTCATTACCACATTAGTACAATCATTTTGTTTTCAGCCGGCGGAGAAAACACGCTTAGATTTAACTTAATGTCCACAGTGAGGTCTTCTAAAAGGCTCCAAATGCACTTTATGTCCTGGTAGTTTGCAATAAGCGGTAATTAAAGGGGAGTACTGATGTGTCCGAGGGGCAGTGAAGGCAGCACGGGGCGTTCATATATCTGTGTACACGTCAAACTGCCCGGCTCGGCTTATTACTGTAATGTGTCACCAGGACATCTACACGGCAGAGTGAGGGATCTGTCCGCACAATGCATCAATATAACGTCACTGTTTGGACTTGTAGGCAATTAAGTTAAACATTGGCTTTAAAGGTCCCATATTATGACTTTGTTGCAGTAAATCATGTTAAAAAAGTTCTTTTTAAAAACACACCTGGATTGTTCTGTTTCTTTCGTGCATGTTGCAGTAATCCTAACCAACTTTGATCTTTGCAGCTACTATGTTTATCCTGATTAAAATTGCCTCACTCTCAAGTGCACCAGTAGCACAGCAACCAATGGCTGCTAACATTAAACTTCAAAGTGAGAATGAGCCTGGTGATGGCGTGTAAGCCAAATATAATAACCATATAATCACATCCTGGATTACCACCTAAACCACAAGGGGGAGACAATGATCTGAATGATGGAGAAAGCCTAAACTTTCAACAAAAGGGGAATGAAACACAACACAACTCTAGGTATGTTTTGTCAATGAGAACACATTAACAAGGGGAAAATCTCAATTTGACATACCATAACATACATAACAAGGACCTTTAAGGCTCATGATCATCTGTACATAAACAGATCTGTGCGTGCAAACGTAGTTACCATAGACATTCATAGACACATTCTCTATCTCTCCCTGTTCCTCAAACACTACACTTGGACCTGCTCTGGGGTTATTTGAGTGTTCTATCACACACAAATGAATTGTGAAGCCAATGGTCTGCCATCTTGTGGGTTCCTCACCAGCAGAGGGAGCTGTATGGGTCCAGAATAGACTGGGTGGTGGTTGAAGGGGTGTGCCTTGACGACACAGTCCACAGACACAGCTCTAGCTCTAGCTCGAGGGGTGTTCAGCTCTCAACTTCTTCACAGCTTCTCCCAGATCCTGTGTCAGGCTGAAGAAGGAGCTATAGTTGGCTTGTGGGACTGTTCAGGCAGCTGACAGGTGCAGCCGTAGAGGCACAAACTCAAGACTGGGAGTAAGAGAGGCTGTGTTTACATGTTCTTCAAATAATGGCAGTTCATTACCTACTGCAAGCAAAAACGTCTTTTACCTGTTCTATATTTTTCTCAGAATCAAAGACAAACACAAATAATATACCAAAACAATAATTTCAAACGAAAAATAAAGCACTATTGTTTTTTCAATAGTAACAGTTGAGACCATCCCACAAAGACATACTCAGACGTGTGTATTCATCTCACAGTTCAGCCACACATCCAGTCAGAGTCAGTTCTTGAATGCATGTGGTACCTGTTTGAGAGATATGACGCCCTCCCTGTGTGTGGGGTCCGAGCTGATGTCAAAGATGGCGGCGGCCTCAGAGTTGGTGATGCTGTAGCTCATCTCGGCGTTGGAGCCCTGGTCCTCGTCGGATGCCTGGATCCTCCCCACGGCCTTCCCCACCGGCGTCAGCTCTGTCACGTACAGCTGGTAACTCTCTGAAACAGCACGCACAGGTTGGCTTTACACTGCTCATATGTTTGAATGTTGTTTTTGAATGCTTTTAGATACATTTCCTGTGGGATTTCATGTGTTCACGGGACACAGTGGCTCAGGTTAGAGCACTCTCAGAGCAGTACATACTGTCATTGTGTCGTTAGGCAGGACACTTGACACACCTTGCATAGTATGAATGTGCTCTGTGAGTGAGTGAGAGATTGGTGGTGGTCAGAGGGGCTGATGGTGCAGATTGGCTGCCTCTCTTCCGTCAGTCTGCCCCAGGGCAGCTGTGGTTACAATAGTAGCTTACTGCCTTTAAGTTTGGAGTCAATGAATAATGCAGAGAAGAACCTCAGGGACTTCTTCAGCATTTAAATGTTAAATGTAATGCAGTTTTTCTCAATCGTTTTGACAAATTGTGTTTGATTTAGTTTGATCAGTTGACACATAACATTTTTCATCAGTTCACACAGTTCTCAGGCTTTTTCTCAGAACAGCACATCTGGAACAATAACTGATAAAAGACACATCACATTGATCAGACGTCACATCGGGCGAAGGAGGAAGTCCTGCCACCGAAACATGTCAAGTATGTGAGCTCATAGGTATGCGAGCTCATATGATCTTTCTTGTTATGAAACACTCAAGTTAACACCAACAACAGTTTCAAACATTCTTCTTGCAGAGTCTTGGAACAAGAATGAGAATCCAGCATAAAAACCCACCAAATCATCCCAACTTTGGTCAATGAAAGTGTTCGAAGTGAGTCAAAGCGATTGAAAAAAAACAAACTGTAATATAAGTGTAACTACACTGCACAAATACATAAATAATACATAAATGTTGTATTTTTACAACATTTAGATAACAACACGTCTAGAGCTGGCTTCCTCCACTTTCTGTGAGAGCATTCTCTCCACAGACCTGACCTGTTTGTCTCCATGGAGATAGATACATCTAATGCTAAACAGCAACCTCTCCATCACCAAACAGCATCTTTTCCATCAGTCTACCCCAGGGCAGCTGTGGCTACAATTAGAGCCTACCACCACAGAGTATGGAATGAATGAATATTAGAATATTGCAAAGTGCTTTGGGTTTTATTAAAGGCGCAATAAAAAATGAATGCATCACTATAATTAAAAAGGTATGACATATTTTGTGAATAATTTATTGGTGTGGTATCTGAAATAATCATCAATCTGAAAACCATATCCCTGAAAAGCCTAATGAGGGATTACTGAAACATGAATGACACAATACACAACTTACACAGAAAGGTAAGAAACAGCGTTCTAACACAATTTAAAAAATAAAGCCTGCTTTGCATAATGTAGAATCTTCAAAGTGGTTAAATACCACAATGACACATTCATATCTAAAGCATTTCAGACAGCCTCCTTCAGGGTTGGAAGCATGATTCTTAGAAAAATAACTAAATAAGTAAAAAAAATCCCTTGCTCTGTGCTCTAACACTGGGAGAGAGAGCAGGCTTTGGGAGGTTTGCACGTCCTTGGATCAGACTGAACTGATGCATAAATGATCAGGACAGGGCATTAGACGGAGCGCGGGTGCTTTGTGATCTAACTGCGCTGACTTGTTTACTACTCTCATTAGCATACGCCTCTGCATCAGCGTATCCAGCCTATAGCACGTTAGCGTGTTAGCGACGACATTTTACATACATTAGCTGGGCCTCCTTTGACCTTGTGGTGCAGGAGACAGCTCCAGGTCTTTACAGATCAGTTGTGTTCATGTGTGCTGTCAGTATTTAGATGTGCTTGTGGATTCTGCACACTTCAGATTGAGAATGCAATGTGTAATTAACATACACAGATCCTTGAAATTACAATAATCTATAATGATGTATTCTTTTTTTAAAATATTTTTATGATGTATTCCTAAATGATATCGTATAATGTCCAAATAAAACTGCCTGATTAAAAAAAAAAAAAAAAAAAGCACTGTTAAAAATTACAGTCATTCTAAAGTAGTCTTAACCATGATTATAATAAATAAAAAAGTGTTTACAATTGTTCATTCAATTCATTAGAATTTGGACAAAAAGAGGACATTTGAATGGCCAGTTTTCCGGGGCGGTGTACCACTAGTATGCCCAGCAAAAGTTTTAGCAAGTCTGCAAGGTGAAAACAACAAAACGCTTTCCGTTGTACTTTTCAACATTAAGCTCCTGCATTTACCTCTGCAGACCGAGCTTTACTGTGAAAAGTTTGTACGGAGGCAAAGCACAAGCTCACTGTTTGCATGTAGGCCAGGAAACTGTAGAGCGGCCTTGTCCAGCTTGAACCGATTTTCTAAAATGTATGTAAACCTGCAAAGTGTGACTGAGGTGTCTAGATTTGAATCTCAAAGATCCCAATAAGACATTTGGAGAAGTGCCTTTGTCGTTGCATTGACTGGGAGCAGCACTCAACTGCACTCAGTGATAAACAGCTACAACAATATTTGACGTGTGTTTGGACGTGTACTCATCAGTGTTAGATCTGTGCAGATATGACAAACTACGGTAACTCCACCATGGATTAGCACGTGTTGTTTTGCTTTGGTTCCATTGCATTAAAATGTAAGCAAAAATTACCAGAGTTTCAACTTAATTGTTCTGCGGAAAGTAAATAACTAAGCAGTAAAAATCAAAGGCTCAATGTAACTGAGGTGTTGCATGTACGTGGTTATATATATGCAGCATATACTGTGTTAGTGGTGACCAGACAGAACTTACTTTGGGGGAACTTGGGTGGATTGTCGTTGACGTCGGACAGGGTGACGTTGATCGTGGTGGATCCTGAGAGCCCCCCCACAGAACCTGCCATGTCTTTGGCCTGCACCAGCACACTGTAGTGAGCCCTGGTCTCCCGGTCCAGGGTGGAGACAGCGGTCCGGATCACCCCTGCAGGAAACACACGGAGGAGGTGTGTGAGAGAAAATCCAAATTACACAAGTGCACAACAAATGATGTACTGTACTGTAAGAGCTGTTTAAGTCCTTAAATCATCACAGACTCGTTCTGAGCATTCCTTCTGTCTAAATATTATCACTGCTGCTGCTAGCTTGATAATTGCGAGTAGCATTCTCTTCAAGAGCTAATATAGTCTTTCCAGATGAGTCAAGCTTTGATTATTCCATAATAAACTTTTGTTTTTGTTTCAAAACATGAGATGGCAAATTAAATGTACTCAAGAGCATGTTTAAAGGCTAATAACAATATGAAAAATGCATAGTACTTTTTCTTTCGCACCCCTGTAGACCTGGGCCTGGTGTATGAACCCTTGTGGTCTTGGACCAGCGACCCAAGTCCAAGGTCCAAGGTTGGAATGAGCAACCAAACGTCTCCGCTTCACTGGTCTTTTCAAGAACATTAAAACTATTATGTCACACTTGCTGAACTTTTAGGGTTAGGGTTACTGTTAACTACAAAAGAACACATTTCTGATCTCCGCAAATGCTTACAGTCTTTTTTTGTTTCATGCTCCTGTCGCTGACTCACCGTGCATTTGAACATTTTTCAGCTCACTGCTTTCGGATGGATTTGTCAGACTGGCATTCTGACAGTGTTTTGGCAGCAATAGTTATAGTGTTGCAAAGTGAACAAAGCTTTCTCATCTGAAAGTAGTTGATCTGTGAGACACTGCTTTGCACATCCGTTATCAGACGAGTTTGCACATTACGGAAGTGTGTGTAATAATGAAACACTGACAGAGGGCGCTGTCGAGACCTGCCACGTGGAGAGCAAGACACGAGCAGAAGACAGGCTTTCAGCGCCCGCAAGAGTCGTGAAAAATTGTACTCAAGAAATAGTTCAGTTATGGATAAAAATGTATCAGTTACAAGCACTGCAGACCAATTTGTTCTTAGGTAAAAATAAAAAATGTATATCAGTCTTTTTGTACAAAATTCATTCATCAAACAGTCTAAAGATGAATAGCATTATTTTAATTGCATATTCTTTGATCTCTGACCAATCAGAGCCGGCGATGCAGAGTTCTGTGTTATTTCAGTTTTGATGTTAAAAATACATAAGTATCAACAAAAAATGAATATAGTCATTACTTCTTACCATTCAGATTTAGATTTAAATATGGAATAACATTACATTTTTCAAGGTCAAGTCTTTATGGTCGTAAAAAATTTATTGTTGATAAATCTCTATAGAGTACTACACCCAAATAAAGGGGTTCTGTCTACCATTTGACTTCATAAGGTAGGCCTTCATGCAGTGGCGGACTTACCATTAGGCAACAGGCCACAATTGCCTTGGGGCCCCAACCAGAAGGGGCCCCCTGATCATCACAGACGCAAGGAAATAGTTGTTATTCACAGTATATCACAGTAAAGTAGTGCACTGTACTTTTAAACCAGAAAGACCAACAAAATAGTCTGTGATTGTTAAATGTTACTATTCAGCGCATATAAAGCTAAATAGTAAATACAATATAACATTATAAAATGACAAATGAGAACTGTGAATTGAAATCAGCTCAACTTGTGTAAAATGCACCAACAAATGGGAAATATGGTCTGATTCTTCTGGGGAAGGACACCCCAAACCCCCTGAGCTCTTAAGCAAATTCATGAACCTGTCTGGCCAACACACGTTAAAAAACCCAGAAACAACAAAAAAGCACAACAGAAAAGTTACAAATATCACAATTAACCCCCAAAATCCTAGAGCCGCCACTGCCTTTCTGAATGTCAAACAAGGTTGCCAGTGAGATAAAGATTTTTTTCTGGTCTAGAGGCTTTATTCGTCAGGACAGTTAGCGTGAAAGGGGGACTGAACACGCACTGACACGGCGCAGTGGGACATTGCAGCAGCATTCAGCTCTCTGCCTCACGTCCAGTAAACAGTCTTTGGTGAGTCTTTACTGTGTTACAAGTGTGCCTTGTGAGTGTTCAGTTCAGTTTTCTCCTCTAAAGTCGCATTCCGGATCTCCGCTGTGAGTGATGGATGCACGCAAGAAAGACAAAGACCATTGAACTGAGATGAAAATAATGCTGAATGGAAAAGATTGCAAAATATAGCTTATTGCCCACTAAACAAATTCACAATGAGCAAAAATGGACTATAAAAATGATGATCTACACTTTAAAGAGCAGCAGTCACCTGTGAATTCAATTCAA
>CM033632.1:34530151-34552651 GCA_019453435.1 Rhinogobius similis
ACCACAGAGCACTGACCACAGAGCATGTACTGACCACAGAGCAGCACTGACCACAGAGCAGCACTGACCACAGAGCAGCACTGACCACAGAGCAGCACTGACCACAGAGCACTGACCACAGAGCACTGACCACAGAGCACTGACCACAGAGCAGCACTGACCACAGAGCACTGACCACAGAGCACTGACCACAGAGCACTGACCACAGAGCAGCACTGACCACAGAGCACTGACCACAGAGCATGTACTGACCATAGAGCATGTACTGACCACAGAGCACTGACCACAGAGCAATATTTGTGTATTTTCCCCTCTCACAGGAGAAAGCCCTTGTGCAACACAAAGCTGAGTGAGAAAAGAAGTAAACAGTGATGTGTTGATCCTGTGTCCACTCGGGGCGTGACACACGGAAGGAACCAAACGTGTTTCCATCCACGGATACTTCAAACCCGTGGGCTGTGGTGCGTCAGCTAAGGATATTTATTTAACCCCAATAGACTTTATTCATTTTTATTAAACACATTTTAGCTAACTTATTATATTTTATAATGGGTAAAATAATTTAAGAAACTTATCATTTCACCTTTTTTTCTGCACATGCACGTTTGTGAAGAGTTTACCCACATCAACTACAGGATACTGCAGGTGGTGTAGGAAGGGCATCCGGTTTAAATCCCCCAAACACTGTGCGACGGGTTCATTTCTGCACCCTCAGACACAAAACGCATAAATACATCTAAATAAAAGTGTTCTTACTCCGAGCACAGATAGAGAAAAGCAGGTGTGGAATATTTGCCAGAATAAATCATAAGTCAGGATGCAGGATGTGAGAGACATAAATAGAAACCTTGGTGTTTACAACATAACCCAGTCCGCTTACATCCACCTCTGCAATACTAACCGCCTTCACCCGTCAATCACCCGCCGCAGCAGTACTGTATGTTCTCATGCACCTCACAGCTCGCACACAATGGACTGGAACTAACTCCAAAAATGTGTCTGATCTAGAACTTTAAACAGGTTTGGTCGACCACTGCAAGCGACATTAGACCTGGTCAATAGTTCATTATCTAAATATATAATAATAATAATAATAATAATACATCAAACTTGTATAGCTTTACATAAACAGACAAAACAGACAAAACAACATAAATTTACACAAAAGCCAGTTTGAACAGGTGGGTCTTAAGGATGTTTGAATGTCTGTAGTGATATTGAGTCCGAGTTCCTGATGGTTGTGGAAGTGAGTTCCAGAGAGTGGGGCCAGAGGGCGGGGCCAGAGGGTGGGGGCAGCAGCGGCGAAGGCTCGGTCCCCCAAGGTCCGGTGCTTAGTGCGGGTGATGGGAGTGAGGAGGTTGGTATCAGCAGAGCGGAGGCGGCGGGTGGGACAGTACGGTCAGAGTAGGTCGGTGAGGTAGGAAGGGGCGGGGTTATGGAGGGACTTGTACGTGAGGAGGAGGAGCTTGTATTGGATACGATATTGAACGGGAAGCCAGTGTAGCTGTTGGAGGACGGGGGTGATGTGTTCTCTGGACCGAGTGTGAGTGAGAAGGCGGGCGGCAGAGTTTTGAATGTTTTGTAGTTTTTGAAGGCGAGTGGTGGGAAGTCCATAGAATAAGCTACTGCAATAGTGGAGTCTGGAGGTGATGAAGGCGTGGATGAGGATTTCGGCTGTGGACTGGGAGAGGGAGGGTCAGAGGCGGGCGATATTGCGGAGATGAAAGAAGGATGTTTTAGTGACATGGTTTAGGTGTGAATGGTATGAGAGGGTGGGGTCCAGGATGATGCCAAGGTTGCGTACAGAGGGTGTGACGACGTGACCATCAATGAGATGGTTATGAGATATGTTTATTTACATTTAGTGTCGAACTCAGGTTATCAGCGTATGAGCTACATCTGTACATTCCAAGATGGCGCCGCTGACGGATGCCCTGGCGTTTTGGTGCGCTCTATGTTGTTTGTTTTTCTGCGTTAATCGTGTGTCCGCGTGCTCTTACACCCGTGAAGAGCTCGTAAACATTAGAACTTCTACCCCCACGGACCTATTTCCAGTTTTTTTAGCATCTGCTGCAGACTTGGCGCTAGTTTTGGCCAAAGAGTGAGAGCGCCGCATAGAGAAGCGGCAGGGGGCTCTCGTGCGCCCAGGCGCTGGCTGGCGTCACGCTGCCTGGGATTTTCCTCTCCAACGTCCGCTCACTCCAGCAACAAGATGGGCGAACTGGCGCTGCTGATGAAGAGCAGAGACTTTTCTTCGTCCTCTGTTTTGTGTTTCACAGAGACGTGGCTCAGCGAGTCGATCCCGGACTGCGCTCCATTTGGAGAGGATTCCAGCTCCTCGCGCCCGACAGACAAAGGGATCTCTCGGTGGAAAAACAAAAAGCGGTGGAGTCTGTTTCTTCATCAACAGCGCTTGGTGCTCGATGTGACTGTGATCTCCAAACTCTGCTCTCTGATCTGGAATATCTCTTCATTAACTGTAAACCTTTCTACTCTCCACGTGAGTTTGCTTCATTCATTCTGGCCGCTGTTTACATCCGCCCGTCGCGAAACACACAGGAGGCACAGCGCGTGTTAGCGGGGCGGGTTTGAATCTGGGCAGGACTTCCCGGACTCCTTGTTGATCATCCTTGGGGATTTTAACAAGGGTAATCTCAACCAGGAACTACCAAAGTACAGACAGTTTATTAAATGCCCGACCAGAGAGCAGAACACGCTGGATCACTGTTACACTACAGTGAGTGGGTCCTTCCGTGCGGTTCCTCGTGCTGCCCTAGGGCTCTCAGATCACGCCATGATCCACCTGATCCACTCGTACAGACAGAGGCTGAAGCTCTCCAAACCTGTAGTAGGACTTCTAAGAAGTGGACCAGCGAGGCAGTAGAGGAGCTCTGGCGTGTTTAGACATTACAGACTGGGATGTGTTCAAAACTGCCACGGATGGTTTGGATGAGTACACGGACACTGTGACGTCATACATCCAATTCTGTGAGACAGTATCATTCCCACACGCACTAGGGTGATTTATAACAACGACAAAGCCCTGGTTCACACCCAAACTGAGGCAGCTCAGGCAGCAGAAGGAGGCAGCATTCAGAGCAGGGGACAGAGAGCTACAAAGGTGCCAAGTACAGATTTAGCAGGGAGGTGTCAAGAGCTAGATCTCTGTACAACACGCGCCTAAAGCAGTCTTTCTCTGCTAACAGCAGCTTGGCCGGTCTGGCGGGAGACTTAGGCAGATCACCAACTACAAGCCCAAAGCCCCCCATGCTGCTGACGACCAGAAACTCGCTGAACAGCTCGTCTCCTTCTATTCACGGTTCGAAATCTCAACCCCCTCCCCCACCCATCTCACTACAATAGACATTTCTGCCAATCCCACCCCAGGTTCCCCCCCCTCCCCCACTTGCCTTTCACTACAGGGACAATGTAAGGAAACAGTTTGGAAGTCAGCTTGAGCTGCTGGACCAGGCGGTGTCTCCCCGCCACCCTGAGACACTGTGCGGACGAGCTGACTCCTGTCTTCACAGACATTTTAACACCTCCCTGGAGTCATGCCATGTCCCAGCCTGCTTCAAATCGTCCATCATCGTCCCTGTTCCCAAGAAGCCCGGATCACTGGACTTAATAACCTTCAGGCCTGTGGCGCTGGCGCCTGTCGTCATGAAGTCCTTTGGCGCCTGGTCCTGCCCCATCTCAAGTCCTTCACCTCCTCCGCCCTGGACCCACTGCAGTTCGCCTACAGAGCCAGCAGATCTGGGCAGGCGCCATCAACCTGGCCCTCCACTTCATCCTGAAGCATCTGGACTCCCCGGGGAACCCTCGCCAGGGTCCTGTTTGTGGACTTCAGCTCTGCATTCAACACCATCCTCCCTGCTCTGCTCCAGGACAAGCTCTCTCAGCTCCGTGCCTGACTCCATCTGCAGGTGGATCACTGACTTCTGGCGGACCGGAAGCCGTGCGTCCGGCTGGGGAAGACTGTCTCAGCGACTCGGACTATCAACACCGGAACTCCACAGGGCGGAGTACTTTCTCCTCGCCTCTTCTCCCGGTACACCAACTGCAGCAACTCCAGCCACGACTCTGTAAAACTGATCAAGTTTGCGGGCGACACCACCCTCATCGGACTCATCTCGGACGATGAGGCTGTCTACAGGAGGGAGGTGGACCGGCTGGTGTCCTGGTGCAGCGACAACAACCTGGAGCTCAACGCCCAGAAGACAGTGGAGATGATCGTGGACTTCAGGAAAGTCTCAGCCCCCCTGCCCCCCCGTGCCCTGTCAGACTCTCCCATCACCACCGTGGACTCTTTCCGCTTCCTTGGCACCACCATCACTCAGGACCTCAAGTGGGAGCCGACCATCAGCTCCATCAACAAGAAAGGCCCAGCAGAGGATGTACTTCCCTGCGGCAGCTGAGGAAAGCCAAGCTGCCAGCGCAGATGATGGTGCAGTTCTGCGGCCATCATCGAGTCCATCCTCACCTCCTCCATCACCGTGTGGTGCGCTGGAGCCACAGCCAGGGACAAACAGAGACTACAGGCGCATTGTGCGCTCTGCTGAGAAGGTGATCGGCTGCAGCCTTCCATCTGTCAGGACCTGTATGCGTCTCAGGACTCGGGGACGAGCAGGTCGGATCACAGCTGACCCTTCTCACCCTGGACACGGACTATTTGAGCCACTCCCCTCGGGCAGGAGGCTACGGTCCATCCGGACCAGAACCTCCCGCCACAAGAACAGTTTCTTTCCCTCTGCCGTTGGACTCATGAACACTTTGTAACACCTGTCACTTTAACAATAATACTATTTAAGAACAATCTATTTGCACTACTCAATTGCACATTGCACTGCCAACTGTACATTCTGTATATAGTCTATCTTAGTCTATTTTATTTTTAATTTTATGCATGCCTTTTTATATATTTTTTATATTTTATCCTTTGCTTTATGTTGCACCTACGCCGAAGCAAGTTCCTACGTTTGTGAATTTCACTAACAATGGCAATAAACAGTTTCTGATTCTGATTCTGATTCTGATCTGTACTGGGTGTGTAACATAAACTCAAGGCGCTTCACCTCAAAGAACCACTCATTCCTTCACGCACACATTCATCAACGTAAGGCAGGCATGTCCAAACTAAGGCCCGGGAGCCAAATGCGGCCCTCAGACTAATTTTTCTTGGCCCTCAGGCTTCCTGGTGATTGGCCCACATTGTCTTGAGAAGTACTTTTTACAGCAAATTTCACATTTTCTACAATTCTAACCTAAATAACTAACATTTTGGTGCGAGACAGACCTGATATTAAAGTGCCCATGACAGGTTGGAATACTCATTTTACTACAACACAGAGTAGATAAATATATTCAAAGTTCTGCAAAAAATAATTATACATTTTATCATTTTTAGCTGTTTTTTTAGTTTTGTAATGTCACTTCCTGGTTGTAAATGATGACATCACACTAGGAAATTACTTTGTACACTTGGCTAAAACTCGGCTATTGTCACAGATTTTTTTTGTCTGACAAATCAAAATGTATGTAAATGCCTTTATTTTGTTGATTTAATGTTTTAAGGGTAATTTAAGTGGTTGATTTTGTGTACATTTTGCATAATCTTTGGATGGAGTGAGTCTCCCTAGTGTGATGTCATCAATTTTTTACTTCCTGTAATTGCAAACTGATTTTTCAACTTTTCTTCACAAACTATGACTTGATTGGTGTAAAACGGGAATTTTAATGTACAATACGTATTAATACACCAAATAAAATCAAAATTAGAAAATTGTTAAAACCTGTCATACGCACTTTAAGGCACTGAGACTGAATGTAGACGTGGCGGCGCTTAAAACATCAGATAAACACAGCTTTTTTAACATTTCACGATTGATTTGTGGCCCTCCGATTGGTCTGTATTTCAGTATGCGGCCCTCGATGGAAAAAGTTTGGACACCCCTGACGTAAGGAGACACTGAGGGCGCGGCAGGTGAAGTGTCCTAAACAATGGAAGGGATAGGATGGTAGCACATATTACCTGGATCCTATCTTTCAGCTTGATCGCTTTATTTTTCAAACTCAAACTGAAAAAGTGGCAAAAGTCTGACATCAATCCACACATCAATGAAAACAAGTGTTTAGAATGGAAGTCAAAGGGCAGTGTGTTTTAAATCTAGAAGAAAAGAAGAAACAAAATAGTTTTATGAACACATTTATTAAAGGTCCCATATCATGCAAAATCGACTTTTCAGAGGTTTTAACCTTCCTCCAGTGCTATTTGGGCCTCGTATGTTGTGCCCAAAGTGGTTTTTTGATTGATTCCCGCATGTTTTCGCTAGAGAACTGTCTTTTCCGTCCCCCTCGGCTGAGCAGGCAGACGGGGGCTCCTCACAAGGATGACGCGCTTCACCAGGATGACGCAGTGTTTGAGCCACGCCTCCGGGAAGCGCGCAGCCGCAAGAATAAAAACAGCTAATGCTAATGCTACACAGTAATTACACGATGGATACGACAGATAGAAGAGTTAGCTTGTTATTCACCAAACGGCAGCGTCCGTCGTTGAGGTACTGGAGCACGTCAAACTCCAGGTCAGATCCAGGACGTAGGATAAAAAGTTTATTCCCGTGGGCGGGGGAGGCAGCCTGCTCTCTGTTCGGGGGGGTCAGATCTCAGAGTGAGCCGTTTGCTTTTGCAGGGAGGGGGGCCAGTCCAAGAAATTTGTGTTTTTTGGAAACTGTTATGTTATGGATATTACACAACGCTAAATTTTATCAACAAAGCCCTTAGAATAGACTGTGTAAAGGGGAAAATAGCAGAATATGGGACCTTTAAGGAACACCTTTGCCAAGACATTTACCCAAACACAAGGAATCCCAAAATAACAGCAAGAAATGCGATCCGAAAACCTGAAAATGCTGGAAGTCCTGAGGGTTAACAAGATTTTGACACATTGGATGTTGATGTTTAATTCCAATACTGGTTTATTAAAGTTTTAAGTCCATAAAATGAGGCAGAATTTACATTTTTGCACCATTTTTATTTCAGTAAAATCTAAATACTAAATAACATTTCCATAGTCCCCTCTGACATGTAAACCTGGTACTATCCAAATATTTACTTTTTTTTTACATGTGATTTTTTAATTAAAAAATGACAAAAAATGACAAAAAAGTAACATACATGCAAGTAAACTACAAGAGAAATTTAAAATGTATGTCTTTAAATTTGAGATTTCCTATCCTTGCTTTTCTTTTTCCCTGCAGTGTCTCATCTCCCAGACACTCTCTCATTCTTATTTCATATTTTCTTGCATTTACCATCAAATACGCCGAAATGGAGGTCAATCAGCTTCTAACCACGTCTCTCAATGAACTCTTTAGATCTCCCCTCAAGTAGATCACCACTAACGACATATCGACAAATACTCTCCATCCAGGAGTGGAAACCTTGACAACACTCAGCAGTGAGAGCCTGTGTGCTTAAAAAGACGCTTAGCACTCGAGCCTGGAGAGCTGCTCTTAGACAACGACAGGTAGTTCCAAAAAAAACGCTCATTTTGGCCATTATTGGGCCAGAGTGGTGGGAGGAACGAGACGGATAATTGCCAACGAGAACAAAGACATATTCAATTTACTCATATCCAGATGAAGAATTAAGAGGGATCTGCTTCAGACGATTCCTATAATTACGGATCGCCCTGGACCCTCTGCGGCGCTCTCAAATGAAAGGCGAAGACATTTGAATACAGGAACTACTCCACAGTCAATGAGAACCTACTCCGCTCTGCGCTTTTTAATCCCTCCATTTTGACTCATTACGGTTAGTGGCTTGCTCTTAAGTGCAGGTAAAAGGGGGCATTCCATTCAGCGGCTAAAGAAAAGTCTGGCATTATGTGAGAAGTGTGAGTGAATGGGGACTGAGAGGCTGTTAAACGGAGCAAGGTGTAGCAGTGTTTTTGAAATGTGTAACACGTTGCACTTGCAGAAAGCTAGTGGTTCAATTACAAGCGCTAAACAATGGGGCATGTGAACATTATTGCACATTTTAAATATATTTCCTTGCTGCCCACCTCTAGCGATATCGGGTAAATATACAAAAACATGCCCCGCCCCCTCCCGTACAAAACCCATAATAATACAAAACTACTATATTACATTGTCCTCAGATTTAAAGGAGTGCTATTACGCAAGATAGGCAATTAGGAGATTTTGACCATATTATAGTTGTTTCCCTTCATGTTAAACCTCTCAAGGTTGTATTTGGAATGTTTCATGCACGTTGGAGTAATCTGTGTTCTCCTGTGGACACGATGCTCTTGTCTTTGTTGCAAGTGCAAGGACTCAGCAGTGTCGCACAGCTAAACAGTGTGGACTGCAGGTCTGCACAAGGCAGTTTAAAATGTCCAAAATACACAAAATGATCCACTGATGTTTGAGTAATTGAGAGGTTGGAACTATGTAGAGAATATCACAATAGGTCTTCAATAAAGAAAGGTTTTTTGTTTATTTGTTTGTTTGTCTTTGTATTTTGAACATGCAAAAACACAGGTATCAAGACAGAACCAATGAAGACATGACATTCTGAGTCATGTGGTCTTTTCCGCAGACATTCGGCACCAAAAGAGCCAATAACACAAAATTATTAACATTATTCATTCATAAAACACTTGCTGTATATAAATAAATGCTTGTTTGAAAAGGAGTGGGACTAATTTAGTTTTCCTCATTGTTCACTAAAACATATTTTTATACATTCCGTTTCCATATCAATTAACCCCCCAAAAAAAAACAATAATAATTATATATATATATATATATATATATATATCTATATATATATCAATCAATATATCTATATATCTAAATAAATATATATATAAATATATATATATATATATATATATATATATATATATTGGATTGATTACAAGAAAGCCTACGACTCAATGCCACACACATGGATCACTGAGTGCTTGGAGATGTACAATATCAATAGGACACTAAGGGCCTTCATAGCAAGCTCAATGAAGCTGTGGAAGACCACCCTGGAGACCAATGGCAAGCCACTTGCACAAGTGTCCATCAGATGTGGCATATACCAAGGAGATGCACTGTCCCCACTGCTGTTCTGCATAGGTCTGAACCCCCTCAGCCAGATAATCAACAAGACTGGCTATGGATACCGACTCAGGAATGGGGCCACCGTCAGTCACCTCCTCTACATGGATGACATCAAGCTGTATGCTAAGAGTGAGCGAGACATCGACTCACTGATCCACACCACCAGGATCTACAGCATCGGGATGTCATTCGGGCTGGAAAAGTGCAGTCGGATGGTAACAAAGAGAGGGAAGGTAGTCCACACAGAAGGGGTCTCACTACCAGAGGGAACAATAGCAGACATTGAGGATGGGTACAAATACCTTGGAATACCACAGGCAAATGGCAACCTCGAAGGGGCATCGCAGTCCCGGGCGATAAACAGCTACGCCCTGCCAGTGATCAGATACCCTGCGGGCATAATAAGATGGCCAAAGGAAGAGATACAGACCACAGACGTTAAGACACGAAAGCTCCTGACCATGCATGGAGGGTTCCATCCCAAATCCAGCCCCTGAGACTGTACACTAGCCGTAAGGAAGGAGGCCGTGGACTAGTGAGCGTGAGAGCCACTATCCAGGATGAAACATCCAAGATCCACAAGTACATCAAGGATAAGGCCCCAGAAGACGACATGCTCAGTGAATGTCTCAGGCAATGGGGAACAGAGGATGAGGTGTCGGAGGAGGGACCATCATGGGACAAGCCCCTACATGGGATGTACCACCGGAACATAACTGAAGTGGCTGATATCAAGAAATCCTACCAGTGGCTGGAGCGGGCCGGACTAAAGGACAGCACAGAGGCACTCATCATGGCTGCACAGGAACAGGCCCTGAGTACCAGAGCGATAGAGGCACAGATCTACCACACCAGACAAGACCCATGGTGTAGGCTGTGCAAAGAAGCTCCTGAGACAGTCCAACACATAACTGCAGGGTGTACGATGCTGGCAGGGAAAGCATAGATGGAACGCCATAACCAAGTGGCTGGTATAGTGTACAGAAACATCTGTGCGGAGTACGGACTGGAAACCCCAAGGTCAAAGTGGGAAACACCTCCAAAGGTGGTAGAGAATGACCGAGCGAAGATCCTGTGGGACTTCCAGATACAGACTGACAGAATGGTAATGCCAAACCAACCAGACATCGTGGTGGTGGATAAAGAACAGAGGAAGGCCGTTGTGGTTGATGTGGCGATACCAAGTGATGGCAACATCAGGAGAAAGGAACATGAGAAACTGGAGAAATACCAAGGGCTCAGAGAAGAGCTGGAGAAGGCCTGGAAGGTGAAGGCCAAGGTGGTGCCCGTGGTGATCGGAGCACTTGGGGCAGTGACCCCCAAACTGGAGGAGTGGCTACAGCAGATCCCTGGAGGAACATCAGACATCTCAGACCAGAAAAGCACAGTGCTAGGAACAGCTAAGATACTGCGCCGAACCCTCAAGCTCCCTGGGCTCTGGTAGAGGACCCGAGCTCAGAGATGGATGTGACCACCCGCGGAGGGTGAGAAGGGAATTTAATTTATATATATATATATATATATATATATATATATATATATATATATATATATATATGTATATTTTTCAACATGATTCATAACAGGTTAAATACATCTTTAGTAGACTATCCTTCTTGCATTATTTAACATTCACAGCGCTCTCATATCTCATAAAGGCTGTTTTCTTGTAATTATTTTTAATTGCTTTACATTTACACCTTCTTTTATCCCCTGTCTTATTTCACTAACCGGAGCATAAAACCTTCCCTTGTTGTCCGCACTTTCACTGATTTAACGTTCATTTTATTTCTCAGTTTAAACGCCCCTTCATTCCCAATAAAGAGTCTGTGATTATTTTCAGGTAGAGAGTTATCATTGGCCTTAAATGCCAGCTGTAATGTTTGAAAGGCTATTTCACAACATTTGACTCATTTTGAGTTTAGGAACAGTGGTGTGGTATGATCCAGATAACCTTGTGTTCATACCCAGTTGCTCTTTTTTGTAACTAAAAGAGTTGCTCTTTTTTGTAACTAAAAGAGTAACTAAAGGCTGCAGATGTGTTGTGTAATTGTCTGTAAATGTGTGTATGAGACACGCAGAGTGAGGAGTGAAGGATGTGAAGGGATTTCTGATCCTGCTCTGTGAAGTACTGCAAAACTTTTTTTTTTAATGTGTGATTGTCTGTTAAGACTTACTAAAAAATCTATTTTCATTTACTGGTTTAAAGGACAGCAGGGTGGAGCAGTGAACTCTTAACATTTTTTTATTAGAGTTTTGTTGATTAGAGCCCAGTTCAAAGTAGATGAGTATTTGAGCGCTAATACAGACAAGAATGGTTTAATGAAATTTAAAGTAAAACCAGTGCTTTTCACTGTTTATGGAAAGGCATCGGGAGGACGGGTGATTTACAGAGGGATGTCCCATTGTCCCAGAATACTGTCGAGGTCACTTTCTTTTTTCATTTTGAATGGTTGTATTGCATCTAAAATGAAGAAAAAACGGTGTTCTTACTGAGAGGGGGCTTTTCCACAAACCTGAATCGTACTTGACCTGGAGGAGGAGCCTCCTGATTGTTTCCATGGAAATGTTGTGCCTTATAATAATAATAATTGACAGTATGGTTTTAACTTTCTTTGTCCATGAAATCCTGCAGATGACATGCAACCTCCAGAAAGTTACAAACTGTTACTGTAAAGACTGTACCACATTTGTAATAAAGTCAAATCTCTGCTGATATTGTAGTTATTTGAGTGAAAATGAGACGTCTGTGTGCCGTCTGTATCTGTTTCCAGTCATTTTCCTCGGCTTCATCCGGAGCCTAACGCAGAGGCAGCAGGCTCCTCCAGTGCATCTATAAATCGAGCGTTTGAAGCAGGAAGTGCACTGTTAGCACTGTTGTTAGCTTTACACAAGGATCTATTAAATTAACTGGATAAGACACGCCCCCTCTGGCTGTGAGCCAGATTGACAGCGTGACTGACTGATTAGTGGCCGCATGAGGTATCGCAGCCCCTTGGGCCCAGCCTTTTTGATATATTTGGTATAATTAAGCCTGAGCCGGGCGACTAATTGTAATTGTTACGAAACTGTGAAAGTGGAGTAGTAAACAGGATAATATGCTCGTGAGCGAGCTCTAATTTTTAGAATTTTTAGAATAGAACATTTTGAATTCATCTTCCAGGTTTAATTCTAGTTCTATGGCTTTACAGTGACAGCCAAACTATCTTCAAAAGTTGTGAAAAGCAGTAAAATAATGAATAATTAGGATGTTCAGAATGCATTAGGAAAGTGAGAAGTGCATATGGACTGATGCAGACTTTGTAATGAATGAGTTCGTTCTGCAAAAAACTTTAACATCTTTTTTTGTTGTTGTTGGGAGAATTTTATAGTTTGGAAACAAGTTCAAAGTAGATAGTATCTAGTTCTCTACGGGTGCCAGTGAGGGGCCAGGAGGGGGCGCTGCTGTCTCTTCTCTCTCCTCAAGGTCACACCCCCAAGCACAAGAGGGAGGGGCTCTTCTGCTATAATGCAATATGAATTATGACGAGCATAAACAGTCCATCTTTTATATTTATTGTGGTCCTCATTGCAGACAGTGTTATTGATGCCACAGTAGGACGTGTGGAGGGAGAAGGCCCAGAAAATACAACCAGAAAAGGACAAATCAGTTTGATTTATCAGATCTAAATTATTTGACTTACTGCTGAATATTCCTGACATGTTTAAATTAAAAGTGGTTTCATGCTTGAAAAAAACAAAAAACAAACAAACACTAATGCCCCAAAATACGCTGCAGTAACACAATTAAATAAGTCAAAGATGATGAAAGTAAATACTTTATAATAACTAGACTTTAATAGTCTTCAAAAACATGAACAGAAGAATAAACAAATAGTTTATTAAGAATGATTCAGAAGAAATTACATAATGCCTTAATTCCTAATCCCTTAATTGACTAGTTACTAAGCCTGAATCAATCTCGAATAAACTAGTTCTTCATTATGAATGAAGTTTTTCTTCCTACTTTATTAACAGTAATTAAAGTGCATGGTGTTGCTGTTTCAGCTTCCTTGGGTGTCCATTTCCCACAGTCACACACAGACTGGAGCATATATCCATATATTTATGTATGTGTGAGTGATTTGTACAGAAATTAGTATATTATAGATGTGTACACAAATACATATCCACATATGGATATATACATGTGACACTGTGTAAATGAATAGACTGATTTGTGTAGTTATTATACTACACATAATTATATTATTATTATACACAAATAAATAACCTGTAAATAATGTGGTGCTTATTGGTTCATTATGTGTCACCACAACGAACCAGTCACAGAGGCTCATGAAGAATACATTATTAGTCCATAATTAATTGTATAATAAAAACAATCTTTGTGATTTTAAATATTCTATAACATATAACATTCTATAATTATATGCATCATTACTGTTCCATAAGGAGCAGGTTCTGCACAGATGACACATCACACAGTACATTCAGGTCCTGAGCTCGGCTGCACCATCCAGTCAAAACCCATTCATGTAGAGTGTCTCCATGTTCAGGTCCTGGCTCTGGTCCAGAGAAAGAGTTCTGCTTCACTAACATCACCCAAATATAACTCATGTTTACTTCAAAGATACAATTGAACTCATTGCCTATCTTTTTCATTCTTACACATCCTTTGTTTTGCATGCCTTTAGCTTTTTTTTCTTTCTTTTTTTCTTTTTTTTTTACTATTATTATCGTTCAATTGTTTTATGCTGCACCTTATCGCCAAAGCATGTTTCTCTTTTGTGAATTTTGTTCATGAAAATGGAAACAATAATTTTACCAGCTGATTCACTTCTTTCTTTCTTTTTGTTTATTTGGTCAGGACAGTACATGTTAATGAACATGCAACGCCTGAATGAGCCTGTGCTCGTTTTCATCTATTGTCCTGCATTCACTCTGAAAATCACACTCTCATTCATACACCTACTGAACATGATTTTAGTGTTAGGGGAAACCAGAGCACCCGGAGGAAACCCGCACAGACACAGGGAGAACATGCAAACTCCACACAGAAAGGCCTGACTGAGACATGATCAAGATTTTGGAGGGACTTGAGACATAACACACTGGTTAACAACCTTCACCCGACTCCAAAAAGTGAGGTCTGCAAGAGGCTACAGCACCAATGATCAAGCAGTTAACTTAATACACAAAACACAAAATAGACACAAACTAGGCTTAAATAATAATAATAATAATATCCTTTCCAAGGATCCAAAGTCGGGGAAAATTTTGAAAAGTTCCACAATGTTCTAAACTGTGACAACGTGTAGGTTCTGCACCTCTCTCATTGTATAATCCGCCCCACAAAGAAATTATAATTTGTTGGCTCACCCCAGCCCGACCCACGGGTCAATACACAACCCACGCATCACTACAGCACTTTGGTTAGCTGTTTTTTTTAAAGTGCTACTGGACTGAAGGAAAACAGTGATGAGGTTAGAAGAAAGAGACAATGAGAGAACAACCTTAGGATGGGCATCTGAGAGAAAACGAGCCGGAGAGAGACACCCAAAACAACACTGGTCAGAACAATGGAGGGAAAACCACTGCAGGCTGACCCATCTGAGCAGCAGCAGCAGAAGCAGCAGAAGAAGAAGCAGCAGCAGCAGCAGCAGCAGCAGCAGCAGCAGCAGCAGCAGCAGCAGCAGCAGCAGCAGCAGCAGCAGCAGCAGCAGCAGCAGAAGCAGCAGCAGCAGCAGAAGCAGCAGCAGCAGGAGCAGCAGCAGCAGAAGCAGCAGCAGCAGGAGCAGCAGCAGCAGCAGCAGCAGAAGCAGCAGCAGAAGCAGCAGAAGCAGCAGCAGCAGAAGCAGCAGCAGAAGCAGCAGCAGCAGCAGCAGCAGCAGCAGCAGCAGAAGCAGCAGCAGCAGCAGCAGCAGAAGCAGCAGCAGAGGCAGCAGCAGAGGCAGCAGCAGCAGAAGCAGCAGCAGCAGCAGCAGCAGCAGCAGAAGCAGCAGCAGCAGCAGCAACAGCAGCAGCAGCAGCAGCAGCAGCAGCAGCAGAAGCAGCAGCAGCAGCAGCAGCAGGAGCAGCAGCAGCAGAAGCAGCAGCAGCAGGAGCAGCAGCAGAAGCAGCAGCAGCAGCAGCAGAAGCAGCAGCAGAAGCAGCAGCAGCAGAAGCAGCAGCAGCAGAAGCAGCAGCAGCAGCAGCAGCAGCAGAAGCAGCAGCAGAAGCAGCAGCAGCAGCAGCAGCAGCAGCAGCAGGAGCAGCAGCAGAAGAAGAAGCAGCAGGAGCATAAGCAGAAGCAGCAGCAGCAGCAGAAGAAGCAGGAACAGCAGAAGCAGCAGCAGAAGCAGAAGTGTACTGGGAGCTGTAAGGTAAGGCATCTGTTAGTCAAACAAGATTATGTCAGAAAATAACTTTTTCATTTTAATTTAGCTAAGATTAGGCAAACACGTTGAAGTTAATTTAATCACTGAAGTCTTAAAAACACTGTTCTTAATTATTTACACTGACCTCAATCTGCACACTGAAGAAATACAATTAGAGCTGGGAAATATCATCTGTTTCAACAAAGAATTCAACAAGAAAAATACAGTTTTATGTCTGATAAAGTCATCTTAGTACATCCTTTCACCATAATAACTGAAAATTGTTATTAATATTTTTAATGACCTACTGATCTATAATTTGTTGTCATGTAATGTCAACACTTGGGGTGTTCGACAAGTTTCAGTAACAATAAACAACATAAATTATAATCTGGTGTCACACTACTAAATACAGCTGTCAAAAATGTCTGGTATCTTCCTTCGTCACAGTAGTTTGGGTGGACCTGTCGATTTGATGCCAGATAATGTACTCACTTGTTTGTCCCATTGAACTGTGAACTCCCAAAGGAAGATGCTGGACGCTTATGCAAAATTGAGCTTTTAACCATGTTACAATATTGCTCTCTCATAAACAAACCTGGAGTTGTATTTTGCTTCATTCACGCTTGTTTGATGAATCCTGTTTACAAGGTTGTCTTCTCCTTCTCTGAGCCTCATAGTTCTCCTCAAAAAACAAACAAAACACACTCGTTTCCCACAGACAGGGCACTCGGCGGCGAGGTCACGCTTCACAGCCGCACACGGAACTGTCTCTGATTGGTGACCGGCTGAATCTAGGGCAGCCTGCGTTTGTTGACCTAAATGATTTGTATCCCGGCTCCAGCGCTCTAATGATGACGTCTTACTCTTTTAAACACGGCCAGAGAATAAAGCTAATATGTTGAGACAATTCTGCTAATGCTGACCCGACTCGCTCTAAATCAACGTCTCATTTATTATCGATGCTGCAAGGCCCGGTTCTTTATCACAGCCACTAAAATTCTTTCTTTCCAATTAATTTTTTTTCTCATTTTACTTGTAAAGTGAGTTCACAGCCAGCGTTTGGGATTATTCAAACTGATTGCTCTGCCACAAAGTAGTGACTCATTTAGAAATTGTCCAGGAGAAGAAGCAGCGGAGTGCATTCACTAATTACCTGAGAAATTGTGGAATTGCAAAAGTCTGTTAGCTATTTTGTGTTTATTATGTTGAAAAAGGAACAAATAAATGAATTAAGAAATAGAGCACCAAATGAATTAAGAAATAGAGCACCAAATGTTTATTGTAGTGATGTGCAATGATGTGTGATCTGCCTCTGTCCACTGGAGCCTCTCTAGGACATCAGTCTGAAGAGTGCATCTCTGCTCTCAGAGATTATGTAACTGCACATTGTCAAACAACTGACACCAAATCATCTGAAACAACGCACCAAAACATTTTCTCTTTGTAGAAACAAACAAAAACAAAAAAACATTATAATTTGCTGAAGAAACTGAAGGATTTGAGAGACGGACAGACTGTGGTGGATGATATATGTTGGTTCCAGTTTTGAATCAGCCAATATCAGAAGGTTTTCCCTAACAACTGTTTTGGAAATCGTTTAGTCAAGTGATTATTGTTTTGATTAATTGATTAGTTCTTTAGAATGCGAAAGGCAGTAAATATGAAATTTTTGGCACAGGAAAAGCTGAAGTGAATGGTATTTTCATCAAAAACACAACATTTACACAATTTCCATGTCATTTTTGAGTGATTCTTGCTCGGTCTGATTAACAAAACCTCTTCTTTCAGCTCATGGCATGTTTTGGAGTCTGCGTATAGATTTGTTAACGATTATTCGATTACTTATATTCAATTTATATAATCGATTGGTTACTATAAATGATAATCCCTTATAAACCACAAACTAGCTTCAAAATATGTGTTTTAGTAATAAATCATGTTGATATTAAGAAAGTCATGTATTATTAGGCCCAATAATTACTGCAGTGCAATGATCTGCACAAGCCTGGGATTTGAACAGCTCCTCTCTCTTTGTCTGAGACAGTGGTTTTTGTGTCAGTGAATCCTCAAACCTTCAGCTGCAGGAGATGTAGTTTTGACGTGTTCTATGCATTTTATTGACGGGCCGTTTATAATACAAATTAAAAATCATCTCAGGGGCCACCAGAAATCACCTTGAGGGCCGCATTTGGCGTGCGGGCCATGCGTTTGACACCCATGGTATATATCATACTAGTGTGCCTACCGCTAAGTAAGACGAAGACAGTGTATGCCTATTCTAAACCCTGATTTTCCCAGTGTAGTTTTATTCTCTTTCATCGACTTTAAGTCCACAAAGGCGAACAATACATTTACTTTGCTCTTTGAGACGTCTTTAACAATGCTCTTTTATGGACAAGAGTGCAACCCGTTCACTGCCACGGCAACCAAATAACATGTTGCTGACATGTACTCCGGCAGCCCCGTTTGAAAACCACAGCTCACTCGCCTCTTTGCTGTTGATCCGGATTGGCACTTAAAAGTGAAAAAGAAGAAGAAAAAAACGCCATAGCCAAGCTGCGAAAAGTGTGTTTGACAATAGTCGCGGCGTGTGGAGAAGTTCCGCCTGGGGGCTGCAAGAAAACCATTCCCAAGAGACACGTCGCCTTTTTCGAGCAAACTAGCGTCTAATTGGAAACATGGTTAGGGTCAATACTGTATCGAGAATCTGCCACACAAAACGCTATGTGCTGTTCCTCAGGGCTTGGAGAGATGGGATTTTACATTGGGCAAGCACCGTGGCAAGCAGACATAAATGGGACGAGTTCTGTTATGCATTTTTATTGACTGCTTGGAGAACGACTCAATACACACTTCCTCTTTGAAAAGCAGTCCAGCGGGAGTTAGCTGTGAAAAGGTGAGGTAAAAAAGGAGAAAAAGTGTTTGGTAGAGAGCTAAGAGCAAAGCCATTCAAAACCTGTGTATGTTCTCTTAGTGATGGAAGCAAAATGGACCCCTAGGACGGGGAAAGACTGTGAGTGGTGACGGAGGTGATGACTGTTCTCCTCATGTATGTGGTGTCAGTGTTTGTCTGTGCTGGATGACATGTTGGTTCCAGTTTTGTATCGGAAGGTTTTCCATAGAGCTGCAACTAACGATTATTGTGGTAATCGTTTAGTCTAGGGATTATTCTTTCGATTAACCGATTAGTTGTTTAAAATGCGAAAGGCAGTGGATATGACATTTTTGACACAGGAAAAGCTGAAGTGAAGCAGTTTGATGACGTCCTGCTGGAGAATAGTTATAGACAAAATGGTATTTTCAACAAAAACACAAAATTTACACAATCCCATATCATTTTGGAGTGATTCTTGCCCTGTCTGAGTAACAAAACGTCTTCTTCTTTCAGCTCATGGCATGTTTTAAAGTCTGCGTATGTTAATGATTATTCAGTTACTTGATTAGGTGACAACAATTTATGTAATAGATTAGCTTGTTGCAGCCCTAGTTTTCCTTGATCTCGGGACTGAGCCGTCGTTGTGCTCATGTGTCATTCCCAGTTTGTCCTCTGTGCATCAGAGTTGTCTTTTTATCAGAGTCATGAGTGAAAATTGAAATAGATGAGCGATTAGGCAAAGCGTGCTAAGAGCAAAAGACGTAAAAATGGACACAGAGATCCAGGACACAAATATGGGAAATGGCCAAATAAACAATATAACTTTATTACCGACATCTATTTAATAGTTTGGTGTAATCCCTCATAACTTTACTAGAGGTAAAATTATAAAAAGATTAAGTTTGCAGTTCTCATCCATGGGTGAGATAAAAAGGTGAGAGTAAGTCATGAAGTGTGTCAGTGTTTGCATAATTCCATGGTACAAGGAGTGGTGAAGCGGCTGCAGATTAGCTACAGTAAACAAGCATCACATTTCACAAATATTAAGCACAGTTTGGACTTTGGACATCTAAAGGCAGGAAACAGCAGAAGCTAATGTGCACTAGCTCTGTCATGCCGAGTGTACACCTACGAGCGGGTTTGGCACATATTATGTGGAACTGCCTGTTACATCAACTGTGGTGTCCTTTGGTCCATATTCGACAAACGTTGCACAGATTCATGTGGGTTCGTGTGAGAACACTCGCCTAATGATCTGTAAACAGAACCAGACCGCCGCGGTGTGCGGGTAAAAGGACCTGGACCCATCGGTGTAACAGGGCATGTTGGTTTTAATCACTTTCTAAGTCTTACAAGGAGTGCACGTCAGTGTAGTCAGGCTTGTGTTGTCGTAAAGTCTAATTGTAGGTTTTCAATATTAAATAGACTTTAGTTACCACATAGCCTGTTAGCCTCAATTGTGCTTGTAAACTCTTAGTATTTATGGAGGATTTTGTCTATAAGAAGTCTTCAGGAAAAACGTGTGGAAAATTGGCCCAACTGGACTCAAACCAAGTGTGAACACACCCATAATAGTGAAATTATTTTACAAAAGAGCATTTTAACATGTTTGAAAATCAACCTTGAAAATCAATTCAGCACAATAGTCAAACACGTCAGAGTTAGCAGCTGCACTTCCCAAGGCCCTTAATTTTTATTTATTTTATGATACCTTTAATTGAACCACTCTATGTGACAAACACGTTAACTTACCACGCCATCATTACTTTACAATTAACCAAAGTTAATTAATACTCTTTAAACTTCTATTCTTCTATCTATCAAAGTACTCGAAACGGTTGTTTACCAACAGTTCACTGACTTCCTCTTAATAAACAACTCATTTGATGTTTTCCAGTCAGGTTTTAGACCTCATCACAGCACTGAGACTGCTCTTATTAAGGTGACAAATGACATCCGCCTGAACACTGACGTGGGCAAAGCCTCTTAATTCTGTTACATCTGAGCGCTGCTTCGATCATGGGATCCTCCTACAGAGACTTGAGGACTGGGTGGGCATCACTGGCACTGCAGGAAATTGGTTGAATTCCTATCTGGAAGACAGGAAGTACTTTGTTGAGATTGGTAACTGTGTCTCAGACCACATAGGCTTGACCTGTGGGGTGCCCCCTTCTGTTCAGCCTCTACATGCGACCGTTAGGTCAGTTAATACTCAGCACAAATGTGTCTTATCACACTCTGCAGACGACACTCAGATCTGTGTCTCACTGTCGGCAGGTGAATATGGACCAGTGAATTCACTCTGTCACTGCATCCAACAGATCAGTGTTGGATACAAAACAATTTTCTCCAGCTAAACTCAGACAAGACTGAAATCATCTCAGGTCTCTGCACTGGCTTCAGGCTCTGAGAATAGACTTTAAAGCAGCTCTGCTTGTGTTCAAGTCTCTCCAAAGCACCAAAGTACATCTCTGACATGTTAGTGCCAGATGAACCATCTGGGACTCTGAGGACCTCAGGCACCGGCCTCCTGCTGGTGCCAGAGTCAGGACTAAACATGGACCGGCCTCCTGCTGGTGCCAGAGTCAGGGCTAAACATGGACTGGCCTCCTGCTGGTGCCATAGTCAGGACTAAACATGGACCGGCCTCCTGCTGGTGCCAGAGTCAGGACTAAACATGGACCGGCCTCCTGCTGGTGCCAGAGTCAGGACTAAACATGGACCGGCCTCCTGCTGGTGCCAGAGTCAGGACTAAACATGGACCGGCCTCCTGCTGGTGCCAGAGTCAGGACTAAACACGGACCGGCCTCCTGCTGGTGCCAGAGTCAGGACTAAACACGGACCGGCCTCCTGCTGGTGCCAGAGTCAGGACTAAACATGGACCGGCCTCCTGCTGGTGCCAGAGTCAGGACTAAACACGGACCGGCCTCCTGCTGGTGCCTAGAGTCAGGACTAAACATGGACCGGCCTCCTGCTGGTGCCTAGAGTCAGGACTAAACATGGACCGGCCTCCTGCTGGTGCCAGAGTCAGGACTAAACATGGACCGGCCTCCTGCTGGTGCCAGAGTCAGGACTAAACATGGACCGGCCTCCTGCTGGTGCCAGAGTCAGGACTAAACATGGGGAATCAGCATTTCAGTTTTTTGCAGCTAAAATCTGGAACAGTCTCCCTGAAGATGTGAGACAGGCCTCCACTCTGACAGTGTTCAAATCCAGGCTAAAAACAGTTCTGTTTAGATGTGCAAACGACTGAAAGATCTTATCAACACTCAAGTTTTTTTAAACTTGTTAGATATATATATATTTTATTTTTACTGATATGACTTTACGTGTTTTGTGACTTTAATGCAAATGTTCCTGTTATAAAGCATTTGCTTTGTGTACGATCTGCGCTCTACAAATAAACTTGCCTTGCCTATTTTCACACCGTTGCAAATAAACACCCAGAAATGGAACATTATGCTTACACATTTACACATTTGACAGTTTCACAGGCTAATTAATGCTGATATTTTTCCCCCTGTAATAACTGATACTAATAGTGTAAGTTGTGATGCTAGATGCAACAGTGTTATTCTTTATGATTTATAGGTGCTCAGTCACACTGCTGGATGTCATGCCTCATACCTGTCCATTCATGGTTATGACACATGTTGTGGAGCACGTCTGCACGCTGTGTTTGAACCACAGGATAGTCCTTTTTATCTCTGGAACATTACGCACTGACACGTTTGCACAAACATGCATATTTCATTCCAGCTCTTGTTGCTGCTCGTAATGATTAAAAACATAGTCCTTAACTGTCAGTGCCGTTACTCCATGTGGTCCATAAGTGCCCGTTCTGTTACAGTCACAGTCCATAGCTGTCCTTATGGTTATGCTCTGCTGATCCTTAAGTGTCCGTGTGTGACCGTACTGTGTTGGGTCAGTGCTGTTAGTTGGCCTTTCATGCCGGAGCTGTTACACAGTTTGTGTGTATTTGTCAATGACATCACACCATTGGTCAGATGGATCAGGTGGGTTTCTGATCTGTTATAACCTCACTCTGCACAGCAATTCAACCCTTCAGCCGACTGTATGTACGAGCCAGAACATTCATTTACATTTGCACGTGTTCACACCAGACATTTCTGTATTGCTCTTCTTGTTT
>CM033632.1:34555151-34560151 GCA_019453435.1 Rhinogobius similis
CACACACACACTCACCTCACATACACACACTCACACACACACACACTACATGACATCACACACACTAACACACACACACACACACTACATGACCTCACATACACACACACACACAGACACATACACACACACACACACACACACACACACACACACACTACATGACCTCACTCACACACACACACACACACACACACACACACACCTCACATACACCTGTAAAACCAGATTAGAGCGTGTGTCTGCTAAACCAATGAAAGGTCGGGAAAGTGTCCCGCCTCTCGCTGCTTCTGGTTGGTTGTTGGTTACTTTGCTCTCGTTTTTTGACCACTTTCTCCAACCCTTCGTCTCGCTCCTGTTTACTTCCCAAAACAAACGAGACGAGAAGCAGAGTGATCGGTCCCGCTGCTGCGACTGCTGCGTAAAATAACGAGGCGCGTTACACTCACAGTAACGATAACGGCGTCAGGGCAGAGGGAGGAGTAATTAAGGCCAGACACTACAGGTAAAACTCGTTGCATTTTGTTTTTCTTCCGTCCTGTGCTCAGTTGGCTTTCTCAACATCCTGACTTTACAACAAACTTGTCCAATCTGCTCCTAACAATGTTTTATTCTTCCATTGAATCCACTTCATCCATTTCTCTGGGACATTGTAACTTCAAGAACTTCAAAGTTTTCTTAAAATGCATTTTTCTCCACCAGGAACATAAGGATCACCAATTTAAAAAAAAAAAAAAAAAGGTTCTACACACACCAAACTGTACAATCTGGACTCAACAAGAATTTCACAAAACAAACAGAAGATTTTTTTTTAAATCTAATTCTAAAACTGATTTATTGAAGTTTTAAGTTAAAAAAATTAGGTGATATTTGATATTTTTAGGACTATTTTCAGTATAATCTAGTTTACTTAAAAACTAAAAAAGAAATCCAAAATGTAACTAATATACCATACCAATATCAAGAATTTAAAACCTGGTTATGTCCATTTTTCAGATTTAAATGTCCGAAACACTTCAAAAAGGGATTATCTAACTTAGTTAAATTTACTTGAATTAAGCAAATTAATCTTAAAAGTCCAATTTTAAGATTTTTTTCACTTGACAGGACTACATCAAATTGACATTCTTTGACTGGTTTTAAGTAAACTTGATAAGTAAAATAATCTTATTCCACTGGCAGATAATTTCACTTAAATTAGGGTAAAAAGGTCTTATTTTGAGTTTATTTTACTTATTTTTTGATAGGCCTTTTTTGCAGTGAATAAGTGTATTTTTAGCCATTTTTACACACAAAATGCCTTATTTCTACATGAAAACATGACACGATGAAAAACTTGCAATACATTTTTTTCTTCCATTGATGTGAGTAAACTACAGGAGAAGCTTCAAATCGATATCTTTAAATTCAAGATTTCTTCCTATTCACCTGTAGCACCTCGCCTTAAATCAGACTATCCGATACCTTTAAAATAATGCCGTTACACTTAAAGTGCGTATGACAGGTTTTTATGATTTTCTAATTTTTACTTTATTTAGTGTATTAATATCTGTTGTAAATAGAAATTATAGTTTTACACCAATCAGGTCGCTGTTTGTGGAGAAAAGATGATAAACAAGTTGAAAAATACAGGAAGTAAACAAACTGATGACATCACACTGGGGAGACAAAGGTTATGCATAATTTACACAAAATAAACTACTTTTTTGACCATTTAAACATTAATTCAACAAAATAAAGGTGTTCACATTTATTTTTATTTGTCATATCAAAATAATGTGACATTAGATGAGTTTTGGCCCGGTTTACAGTGTTGTTGCTGCGGTAATTTCCTAGCGTGATGTCATCATTTACAACCAGGAAGTAAAATTAAAAAGCTAAAAATTGCGAAAATGGTGTAAAATTTGTAAAGAATTTTAGCTAATTTTGAAATATGTTTATCTGAACTACATTTTGGTTAAATGAGTAGCCCAACCTGTCATGGGCCCTTTAAACGCCGTGACTCCCCACACTGTTTCCCGACACCTTCAGTCCACGCCGTTGCAAAGAAACACTGCGCCGTGCAACGTTCTGCTTCTGCATTTCCACATCAGACAGTTTACAGCATGCTAATTGATGCGCATTTTCTTTCCACCTCCCGACGTTGCTGCTTGTAATTGAATCTGGTGTTTGTTGTGACGTATGACCCAGCTACAGCGTCTGATCAGCCGGCGCCCAGTCTGACAGCTGCCGAGTCCTGCGCTTAATTGCTCTCTCGAAATAGCTTTGGTGTGAATAAGAGCGTTTCATGTGTTGCGGAGTGAAATTCGCGCCGTGCCCTTTGAGTTTGGCGGAGCTTTGTTGCCAGCAGCAGAAATGAAGGAGGCAAGAAACATATACGGGCGAATGTAATCACGAAAAAGAAAAGGAGAGAGGGGAGAGAACGAGCCGAAATCTCCCGGGAAATTCAATCAACTCTCCTCAGCGGGGGGGAGACGTGCGCGTTTTATGTTTTAATAACAGGATCTGAATGTCGGTTGTAAGCACTTATCTGGATCTGGCTTTGGATATTGGTTAAGATGCAGGTTGGAAGGGGAGGAAGTTACTGAGACTTTTAATAGTTCAGATTAAATTGGTGATTCACTTTCAAAGCCTCAGGTAACTCACTCCATCGTCTTCTATGTTTGGTGCTTTTGTTCCATATAAATGCTTAAGTAAATAAAAATAAAATGCAGATTGTTACACATAATGGCCAACAAAGACTGATTAAGGCCAGACACTACAGGCAAAACTCTTTTTTTTTTTTTCCATTTTTTTGTTTTTTGGTTGATTTGCTCCCAGTGATGAGAGAGAGAGAGAGAGAAAGAGAGAGAGCGAGAGAGAGGGAGAGAGAGAGCGATAGAGAGAGAGAGAGAGAGAGAGAGAGAGAGAGAGAGAGAGGGAGAGAGAGCGAGAGAGGGAGAGAGAGAGAGAGAAAGAGAGAGAGCGAGAGAGAGAGAGAGAGAGAGCGAGAGAGAGAGAGAGAGAGAGAGAAAGAGAGACAGAGAGAGAGGGAGAGAGCGAGAGAGAGAGAGAGCGAGAGAGAGGAGAGAGAGAGCGAGAGAGACAGAGAGAGAGAGAAAGAGAGAGAGCGAGAGAGGGAGAGAGAGAGAGAGCGATAGGGAGAGAGAGAAAGAGAGACAGAGAGAGAGAGAGACAGAGAGAGAGGGAGAGACAGAGAGAGAGAGAGAGAGGGAGAGAGAGAGAGAGAGAGAGAGAGAGAGAGAGAGAGAGGGAGAGAGACAGAGAGAGAGAGAGGGGGGGAGCATCATGATCAGACATGGTATCTATTTACTTAAGTCAATTTTACAGTGGATACTTCTCTCAACATATCGGCTTTTATGTGGAAACAACAAACTTGTCCAATCTGCTCATAAAAATGTTTTATTCGTCCATTGAATCCACTTCATCCATAGATTTCTCTGGGACATTGGAACTAAAAAGGCCGTTTATTAAAATGCATTTTTCTCTCACAGAGTCATAAAGACCAGCCTTAAAGTAGATCCCACACCAAACTGTAAAAACTTCAAAACGTACAGAAGGATTTTTTGATATCTAATTCTTAAACTGATTTATTGAAGTTTTAAGTTTTAAAAAATGAGGTGAAATTTGAATTTTTAGTACAATTTTAGTTTATCTATCTAGTTTACTTATGATCATATTTCACCTGTTTTATCCTCACTCCATTGGCTCCCAGTGCATTTTAGAGTAGATTCTTTTGTTTACTTCTAAATGTCTGAATGGCCTTGCCCCCTCGTACCTCTCTGATCTGATCCACCCTTATGCCCCGCCCTCTCGAGCCCTCAGATCAGCTGCAGCTTGTCCCAAAAACAAAACGCAAGCTTTGTGGGGACCGGGCTTTTTCAGTTGCTGCTCCGCGACTGTGGAATCAGCGCCTTTAGAGATTAGGCTCAATCTCTGTCTGTTTTTAAATCACTTCTAAAAACGCACCTTTTTCCCAGCTTTTAATACTATGTGATTTTGTTTGTTTTGTGTACGGCACTTTGGCCGACTGTAAAAAGTTTTTAAAGTGCCTTATAAATAAAGTTGGTATGGTATGGTATGGTACTTAAAAACTAACTAAGAAATCCAAAATCCCCTCTGCAAATGTGATTTAAATGTCCCAAATATGTGTATTATGGGCCGTTTTTACACACAAGATGCCTTATTTCTACATGAAAACATGACATGATGAAAAATGATTACTAAAAACTACTATTTTCCTACATTTATGCGCGTAAGCTACAGGAAAAGTTTCAAATTGATATTGTTAAATTTAAGTTTTTTTCCTGATCACCTGCAGTGTCTCGCCTTAATCAACTAAACACCTACAGGCCTTGTAAATTGAGTGCCAACATGATCGCTCTTGGGAAGAAGAGCGGAGTTAAAAATACAGAAGAGCACAGCGGAGTGTTGCAACCCAGTCTCCTGAGCTCCAGAAAGTAACACACTGAAATATACAGGAGCACGTCGTAACACAGGGATATCTATTAAACAGTTATAACCATTTACTAATAATTAAAGGGCCTGTACCTGATTTTTTATTGACTCTAGTTAAGATAAATTCTCTTTACATCACACATTGTTTGCTAGAAACAACTTCATGGAAAGACACTGGTTTGTAATGTATAATCTGTGCATAATATAAAGACACTTTGTTCAGATAAAAATAGTGCAGAAACGTCCAGGGTCACCTCTTTTCAGGCACACTGTACACTATGAATCATGGGAGAATAACTGCTTGACACTATCCCAGACTGTGATTCTCTGTCGGGGTGCAGTTTCAAAAGTGCTAAAAGCTAATTGTAAAAAGAGTTAGAGACAGTTGTTTCTGAGTCATGGAGCAATATTGAGTGACAGGAAGGACTATGTGGGCGGGGCTAACGGTTCAAACAAAAACACGTCCCTGTCTCACGGTTCAAAATTGGGTACAGGCCCTTTAATATGTTTAAAAATGTAAAAATAATGAGAAAGAATAACAC